>JAYJME010001216.1:0-17377 GCA_036873775.1 Costaria costata
ATGTATTTTCGGGTATCTACAGTAGTGCAAGCTTTCCAATCACGGACGGTGTCGTTCAATACATCCAAGTTTTGACTACTACTGTACGTCAGACACGTATCAGGTACTTGCCTGAACCTCGTACACTGTGCTGCCGGGATACTCTGTCGAGAAGTAGTCGTCCATCTTGAGGTGGACTAGTTGGACCTCGGGTATCACGGTGCCATTGGTGGTTATCACTTGCACCTCTTGTTCCGCTTCGCACGAAACCGTCAACGCTTGCGACTCGTCGTAGAAAGGAGACTCGGAGTACTCGACGCGGTACCTGTATTTGAAAAACAAAATGTGAGATCGAAAAGTTCTTCAAAAGTTCACCTTTACAAGCTTGGTGTGTATGCGAGTATGCCAGCTCAAAGTAAAAGGATTATGTGGCAGTGGCATCATGGGATTGCCCATATGAAAGGCGGGCCAGTGGGTGGCGTGGGATGGTGAGGTGGTATCACCAAACCAATACACCCCAGTAAAGTAACGACGAGTACTTGCTGTGTTGTGTCACTATGGACGGAAATATAAGGACCGTTGGGTTCTAAACATGAATCCCAAACGGTCCTTACGTTTACGCCCGGAGTGGTATGAAGTGTCAAGCACCATAAACCACTAGGCATGTAGGCCCTTTCCCCAGCCGACCAGGCCGCAACGTCTAGGGCGAGCTGAAGGGGTGCGGCAGCCATTACTATAGTCGGCAGCCCTCAACGCAAAATCCGTCAGCATGAAGCGTCGTTGCTTTAAGAAGCGAGGCAGCTCCCTCCTTTCTTTCGAGACCAAGCGACTCACGTACGTACGATCTCGTTCTACACTGCACTATTACCGGGGGGAAATAGTAATCAGGATTAACTATGACTAGTAAAAATACGTGAACACATAAGTTTTAGCGTGTATCGTAGGCCCTGAGTAATAGAGGTACTCGCGCTGGTCTTGCGGTGGAACAAATTAACAGAAATCAGAACCCACGATGGACCCAAAAAAGTGTTTTGTGCTGATTACAGTGGGTACCCGATTTAAGAGCGCCCATAACAAGAGAAAACCTTCAGAACTGCATCCACAAAACTTGGAGACAACTACTTGCAACTAGTGTGTGGTCATTTTTGCAGTGATGATTACGCTTTAAGAGCGGCCACGTTGGCTTGTCGCGCCTTGTGACGCCTGTACAAAAAAAACTGTAAGATTGCGATGCCTGTACGAAAACTTGTATGATTGTAATCCCTAACCTGAGATAAAAAGCGACACGGAGATAAGAGCGATGACATTGGTCTGTTCCGAGGGGCTCTGCTCTTGAATCGGGTGCCCCCCCCACTGTACTACAGTATGTTCCTTCGTAATAGGATTGGTGCAAACCTGTCAATCTCCTCTCCTCCCGTAGACGCTGGGGGGTCAAACTTAAGCCTGAGCGTGCTACCATCAACCGCAGCCAGCGATACGTTCGAGGGCGCCTCGCTAGGCTGTGGCAGCGGAATAGCGAACGGTGTGTCAGCAACCGCCGAAGGCCCTGCAGCGCAAAAATGGAGCGGGTAATAAATTAATCGTGGGCACACGCCGTTGAGCAGTCGGATGCGGTTCAAGATTCCTGGGGGGGGAAGAGCGACGAAAGGGCGTGCGTTCTCGCTGAATGAAGAGTTTAAACAGCAAATATTTCTCCATCGGGAATCGGGACGAATGATTTTGGATGTCTACAACATTCAGCGATTCTGAGAGGAGAACCGTTCAGCACTGAAAAGCGTGCCAACCAATTTCAACGTTACGATCTAGATATTTCAGGGCAGGCAGGACCCTGGTCTGTAAGACCTAGCTCATGTTGCCGAGTGGGAGCGGTACATTCTGCATGACGTAGGACATGTTTCTCCTGGGTCGGAACTGTACTGTGCAGATCCTGCACAATATGTTATGCCGGCAGGTTATCTGTCCGAGTTGAATCGACACACGGACGGGTGTAATATTTCGAAGTGTATGTGAAGGTGTGGGCGGCTTAATCTTCGTTTTTACTCTTCGGCCGAAGGGAAAAGCAAATGTGTCCGACGTTTGGACCATTTCCACGATCAACGCTGAGAGCATGCCCCACCTGGTCCTATGTAGTTTGAGGCCGTCACCCTGAAGTAGTACGCGACCCCCTCTTGAAGACCCGCCACGGTCATGGACAAGTCCGACAAATCGGTGATTGTCGCCGAGCCCAAAGGCAAGGAATTGAAGGGGTCAAGGGACGCGAACGAAGGCGCCACTCCCTGCACGTCTTCTGACACGACTAGAACGGGTGCTGTCCCGGTCATGGACATGATATCGCTCGTCAGACTGCTTACATCGGTGAGGTCGGTGTTGAAAGTCACGAGCCACGTGTAGCCACCGTAAACCTGGAGGCAACAAACGCAGTTAGACGCCCAGGTTATTTAACAACGTTTTCACGAGCGAAACAAGTTTCTGATTTTGACGGCGTAAAAAAACAAGGGGCTCGTTTCTGGCCTCGCGTGCCCGAATCTCCGTGTCCCGTCCGACGCCGACGACCGGAATTTCCCAAATAAAGCAACAGATGGATTGTCGTGTCACTACGGCTACTGCTTGCATCGTGCTCGACTTTTCTTCTTCCCACCAACGCGCACAGTTGACGACAGTTTCCACCAGAGCGAGTTCCTAGCGAGAGCTACAGTATCTGAGCTTTTGACGTGAGCATCACAGCTCCTTAGGGTGTGTGCAAACCTGTGTCGCCTAGCAGGAACTATGTATGCTTTACGTGCAATAAATAATATTACTTCACGAAATTATACCAGGGCTGCTTGGGCTGAAGGCTTCTTAGGCCCAAAACGCTACGTTGAAGCCGAGACAGGCAGTTGCTTTGATGTCGTACTCAATTATACATTCGATGTGGAGCATCCCTCGTAGCTTCTCGGTTTCCCTTGCTTGTAGTTTCTCGCTGCCACAATTTATCTAAACAGGCAATGCCCAGCAACGAAACGCGCAAATCAATTCGTAGAGAGTTTCTTTGCACTTCAGGCCGTATGTTCTACCCAAATACGGTACCTGACCGAATAAAAACCAGGAGGAGTTTGGACGAACTAGAGTAGTAGTTCCCGACTGAAGCCGGAGAGTTTCAGACCCTCGCTGCCCATCACCGTCACTCTCTTGCCTTGTCCTACATGCCAATTGTATCTCCTCATCGCTATTTCGGGGCAACACAGTGACCAGAACCCGCTGTAATACAGTATGGCATATAAAATTAGAGGCATGCTAACTATACAGTTTTTTGGGGTACATGGCAGCCGTCTACACGGCAATCACTAACCGCAGTCCGACCGAGCAAACTGAACTACTGTACTCTGAAAATAGGCAACTTAAGATGCCTCGCGCCCGCCTCCTCACGGCCTCTGATTATCCTTCATCACATGCCGTCGATATAATTCGATTGCGATAGTTCGGGAACACCATTTATTTTTGACCCCTGTTGTATTTTCCACCGTAGTGCGTGTCTATCTTCTTTGCCGCGAAAGGAAGCACGCCTATGAATGTATCATAGGAAACATGAACCGCACCATACCAGCAACGCCGGAAAATCTCTCAATGTTCAAGACAGGGATATGCTATAGGCCAACACCCTTAACGCGATGGATCAAAAGCCTCAACGCGATGGGCCCAAACCCTTATCACGAAGGGTACAAAAAAACCTCACCTCTTCGTCTCCGTCGTATCTTTCCACGTCCACCGTTCCGACCGTGTCCAGCGCTTCGAGGGCCAGCTTCACGTCCCTCGCCGACGCGTTGCTAGCAAGGTACTGAGACCTGGACCCATCCAGCGAAAGTGCAAAGTCTCCTCCGAGGAAAACGCTCGTACCGGAGCGATTTCTAGAGATGTCTACCTCATTGACTCCCTAGAGGGGAGTGGCGATAGGCACGGTCGAGACAACAGGCATCGGGCGGAAGCGTCAATTTCGGCAGGAATCTGAATTCAGAAAAGAGGGGACCCAGCAGGGCGAGCCCCTTTTCGAAAAAGCCTACGAGGTGCCACGTTAAATACCGGCGAATCAATGCGGGAGTAGAACCCTGGGTGAGAGTCCGGTTGAGCGCAGTAGAGAGGCCTCATTGACCCCAAACTAGATACTGGTACGAATTAAGCCAAGACGAAATGTTCCAACATTACAATGCAACCTCAGCGCCAAGTGGTCATGAGACACAAGAAAGCTACGTTTTCCTGGCAACGCTCTGCTAAAGCACGACTCAGCAATGTACCGAGGCCTCCACGTTCGACGTCAAGGGGTGGCATGACAACCTCAATGGTGAACGCATCTATGTTTAACCTTAAAACGTGTGGTACAAAACGTTTAGGTATATATTACGTGAGCCGATGAGATGACTATTTTTTGCCGAGGAGACACACCATACGTTAGTCCCGGCCAAGGAAGTGCGTCAACGCAATGGTTTTGGGGCGTGAGAAACACAGCAATGGATCGAATGCCGCATATCTGCTGACGGACGAGAATAACAGCCAAACCAGCCGGCTGTTTTTTTACTTGCCCAACGTCCGTATGGTTGGAGTTTCGAAGCACCAACTGGTTTTTTCTTGCCCAACGTTCTACAACACGACATCCTTGGCAATATTTTTCCAGCATGTGTGGTTGCTCCCTACGGCTTACCTCCGTAACACTCGTGCCCAGAGTGCTGAAGCTGGAGTTGGACATGTTGTAGAAGGCACTAGTGAGCAAGGGAAGTTCGCCATCGTCCACTTCTTCTCCCGTGTTGGTTTCGAAAACAACGTCCCAAATGCACGTGTCGCCAACCGTCTCGTTCTCGCGAGCGTACACGGTCACCTATATACGTGAAGAAGGAAGCCGGGAGGGTACTATGCTGAACAACGGGGCCAGCTACGGTACACATGATGATATTTCAATCGGACAAAAAGGTGCCCGTTAGCGTTTCATAGTGCGGCAATCAAGTCATAGATAGCGAGCGAGTTTTGCGTACGAAAACTGTCAGACTTTGTAGACCGCTATTAAAACTGCACACCCCGTAGCACGCGCGATCGAAAAGTCACAAGCAGCTTGCAAATATGAGTTTTGGAGGAATTTTTCGATCTCACAACCATGGTTTTTGCTTTCAACTTTTACAAACATATACCCGTAGCTTTGCAATCGTGCACGTAGATGAATTTTCGTACACACGCTCATTTGTACTGCGTATGGTGCGTCCAGAGGGTGTCACGCGCCGATAAAGTAGTCATTGAAGCGGGAGCACACTCTCGCAAGACCGAGAGTACCATACGCTACTCTCGGGAGGTTGACGGGAAGTATATTGAGAGTTTGCCACAGCAGCCCAAGACGGAGAAGTCAAAGCAAAAAACCAACTATCTTGCAAATGGCTGGCAAGCGACCGAAGAACTGCGCGGGAATATGACCGGCAGCACGTCCAACCCTTTGGCCTAGGCTTCAAAACGCGATGACGAGCCCGAACATTGAGCACGGGCTCTCGGTTCGCCTAACGGAGCCGTGCCACGATACGGGTTGACCCTTGCAAGCGCAAACTTTTCTCATTGGCGGGACTTCTAATTTAGTGTAACCTACTTAAATCTAATGTGGGCTAAAATGTGATCTAACAAACTACCCATTATCTTTGGACCCGGTTTGTATTTTAGACTATTACGGGGGACCATAGTTAATAGGACCAACTGTAGACACAATAGGACCTACTGTAGACACCAAAACCTATCTGCTTCCCTATTTTCGCTAACAAGGTTTGGTCCATAGTTAATAGGACCTACTGTAGACACAATAGAACCTACGGTAGACACCAAAACCCTAAATATTTCCCTATTTTTGCTAACAAGATTTGGTCTATTTAGGTGGGGTGTAGAGCTCCTCCAGCAAGGTGCTACCCCTGCCGTAGCTAGAATAGTTATAGACGTTTTACCTCGCCAACCGCAGGCAACAGTTCGAGCTCGAGCTTTATGGCGTTGACCGTCCCGTTGAACAGCGTCTTCACGAAGACGACGTCGTCTCCCGAAGTCACCGAAGATGCAGGTCCCTCGTCATCGCTCACCACCGCCAGCTGTGCGTTGTCAACGTACGAAACATGGGCGATGTCAACGTACAAGCATGGTCAACGTATGTATGAAACATGTGCATTGTCAACGTACAAAATATGATTGTCGCTAACTTACAAATAAATTGCGTTCTCAACGTACGAAACATGTACATTGTCAGCGTATAAAACGTTGTCGACTCTTACGTGTAATGCATACGTAACCAATTACTGGCGGATGGCCGTCTACGGGGTTGAATACAGGTGGCGCTCGTTTTGAGTTCATATCGACCATGTCTCAAAACTGGTAGAGCAAGATGCGGACGGCTCGAGCGCTCTCTACGCTAAGAGAAATAACGGGTTCTTGAGGGTCACGTTTTCGCGTCAGAATGGCGAAGTGCATATGAAATACGGTGCAAACCAACGCCAACAATATAGTCACATTATGGAACACTGTACCCATTCGGGGCACTCCTCCACGGCCATCGACGATGTTGACGTATCGGTAATCTAAAGGATATAACTAGGTACGTCATTTCTGGTGACATCGCTGTTAATGGTTGAGCAGTAAATTCTATGCAGATCGACGAGCAGTGGGACTGCTGAACCTTCTGAGCGATAAAATCGAAGGCACATACTGGGAGGGAGGAGGGACGACACCTGTGATCAAGGCTTGTCCAGAAGGCCACACTGAGGGTTAAATCCTCCTTCTATCAATAGTTGAGCCGGAAAGTAAAAGTGATGGCAAAAAAATAATGGTACATGTTGTAGCACCTGATCAAGGTTGCCGGGGCTATCGACGAAGGTGACGAACCATTCGCACGAGTCGTCCGCGCCGGTGCTGTTGTAGCCGACCGACACAGCTTCCAGTCCTTCCACCTGCTTGTCCCCGGAAAAAAGGCGGACCCAGGTAGGCGTTCTATTCTTAGTTTTACTATCTTTAAATTATAAACCAGACCCAACTAGGAGTAGTGTTTTCGGCTCTACCATCTTTAAATTTTACAGCTACAAACCAGGTATTTAAACACTTTTCAATATACCTCTCTCGCGACTGCGGAGCCATCTACTCAGTGCGGTTGCACGTGAGCATCCCACCTACCCGACATTGTTCTTGTCCAACACACACTTATTTTAGTCCCGCGACGACATGTTGCAGTTCAATTAATCGGAAACTGGTAATTTCGTTCGTGGTTGCTACCATGCCTTTCACTGGAGCTGCGAAGCAAACCTTAACCCTGTGGACATTTCAAGAAAATAATTACCGGTTCATTAGACTCGCGACCAAGGTTAAAGTCTCACCCCCAACCCAGCTCCGGTAAATATATCGTATTTTAGTCCCCACGCCGAACGGGTGTAAACGTCAATGATCACCTTACCATTGCAACCATCTATTTTAGTTAATACTGTAGGTACTTTTGAGCCAAGTGTACCAAATATGTTTCGTGCGCTACCTTCGCCTAACAAAATCGGTCCGTGTTATCGTTTGTCACTGTTTCTGGCTCACTGAATCTAGTTTCGCTATGACCGGCGGCAAAACCAGCGTGTATGCCGTCTTGGGGCTGCCGTCAAGCGGCCCATATTACCTCTCGTAGGGCGTCTTGAATGGAAGTTGCCGGCTCAGAGCAGTCGCCGAAAGCAGGGTTGGCGTCGATAGAATCGGTTAAGGTCACAACACCATCTCTTGAATAGAAAATCAGCTGGAAGGACAGGTCGTACGATACGTGCGCGTCCCCCCCAGCAGAGGTCGTGTCTGGCGATGAAGATGTATGTCACAGAGGAGCGGCACCAGCATACAGAAGCGTTTAAGTAATAAACAAGTACAGCAGGGGCCCCTCAGAAGTGCCAGTTGAGTAGGGCCGGTTGCCGCAGTAGGGCCGTTGTTGTTTTGGCTGGCACATACCTGCACTACCTACTGTAATCTGAAGCTATTATCGATACAGAGCGCCTATGACAAGATTTTTCGGGATTACCTTAAATGTTCGTGTCCCGCTTATCTTAAAAGCTGTATAATGCCTACCACGGATATTGATAAGAGCAACGTGTAGTTACGAAAGCTTGTGTCGGGGTGTCACCATATAGCGCTCTCCACTCGAGTTATCCACTGAATGTACTCACACAGCGCCGAGGACATTGCTCGTTAATTTTGAGCGTGCTACTTCAGGCTTTGGAAGCGCAGCGACAGCAGCTCGACCTACACACTGTGTACTGGATCTTTGCCAGGGTAAGGTTTCAAACACGAATCTCTTGCACACGAAATTGATGGCAAGCACCCGGTGACGCGTAGAGTTTGACAAAACTACACTATTAATACTGTGATTCGCACCACAATCTGAGTTTGCCCATGCTTCGACGTTAGTCAGAGAGCCTAGCCAGCTCTTCATGGAAACGGGACCGCACGATTGATGCTTTAAGGGTACCGGCGAGGGCAACACTCAGCGGCACAACACCCCACGCTAAGACCGCCGTTTGTGGTTGGCCTGGTACCTTACATATGAATCGGAAGTGCACAATGTTTTGCAAAGTGCCCCCGTCAGTTCAGGCGGCCTGTGCGTTTGTCGCAAGGAGGATTCACTAGGATAGCAACGAGGAAAACGGAAATTACTACTACAGTAGTACAGATAAAAGTCGACTAGGGTTCTGCCAGCACCAGCTCTGGCACAGCAGTGGCACTTACTATTCTTATCACCACGTAGGTTCTCACCAGAGGTTGAAGTAGAAATAACCTGGACCTCCGAAACGAGGGGTTCGCAGCTGCCGTTAGCGTTGGCGAGAATGGGACCAGTTACCTCCCCTCCGAACGACAAAACGAAATAAGTCGAGTTGTTTCCAGTGCCCTGGGTGTCGCTCTCCGCGGTAACTGATATAGTCTGAATCTCTTGCCAGGTACCCTTGCGAACCTGTTAATATATATATGTATATATATTCCAGAAGCACAAAGGTTGGGCGTCAGATTGGGTATTAGTAACAAGTTTAAAGGTTTTCAGTGGGGTCGTTCTGCCGGTAACTTCTTTACAGGGCAATGCGTTAAGACGACAACACAATAGCGTCTGAATCTCTTGCCAGGTACCCTTGCGAGCCTGTTCAAGAGATTCCCCAAAATCACTAAGTTTAGGGGCGTCAAATCTATAAGCTTGATTGACGCACAATAGAGTAAAAGGTGGCGTTTCTTTGGCCGGTAACTTCTGCGTAGGATACCACGTTAAAAAACATCGCAAAACGTGCCCGTGCAGGACATTGGTACTTGCGTTTTAAGACTACAAACGATATTCTACCCAGGAAACAGTAGTCCAAGTAAATAGTATTGAAGGCTGTTTGTCTCCGTGCGGCAATTTCCCACTCAACCAACGCTGCCGTGCGTGCACTGAAGGTTCCGATGCAGCATGTCGGGAGGACCTGCAGGTACCACGGGCGCTCAAGTTTGGAATCTTTGCTACTTTTCGAACTATTTCACGATGTCAAATAGCCTTTACCTCCTCGGAGACAACGGCGCTTCCATCTCCAGTCAGGTTGAAGTCGTGAACCTCGATCAGGTCGACGTCTCCTTCCGTCTCAAGAAAGCTTACCTAGAATCGTGCGTTGTTGAATCGACGCACCGGATAGAGCGAATCAAAAATAAGTTTGTACGCAGAGAAGTTGACCTCCTCGCTCGTCATGGAAATATACCAAAGTACATGGGGGGGTAGTCGCGTTTCCCGAGTGCCGACACATCCTTATGTACATCGTATTCGCAATGAGCACGTGGTGGAGGTCGGATATTAACTATTAGCTCATAAATAAAACACAGCAAGGGTTAGCGTTATTGAAGACGAGGTCACGAACAAGCTGGCCGGCCCAGCGCATCTTAAACGAAACCCCTGAGTTTAATAGGGACAATACAGAGTTATCCCCAGAACAACGACGACCAACTGATACGAAGTACGATGCATGCAGAACTATTGACCTCACGCGTGTCACTAAAGTCGTTTTTCAGGGAGAGCATCTAGCGGTACGCATACATCCACCCACCGTCCATGAGTATCCCAGTTGGTTGTCCGGACCTTGTGTTCAACCAGGGACATCGTAAACACGAGACATCAGCAAGAGGGGCGCGAAGGAGCAGGGTTGCCTGGGTTAATGTTTCGAGGGCATCGGTGGCTTCCACAAGAAATAGCGAAAACATATATTACGTGTCCGGCAGAAACTGAAGGTTGCATAGTTCATCGATTGCTTCAAACGGCGTTTTCCCACGATGTTGACGCCATCAGGCCCTCCAAAGTCGAGACTTTTCCACTTCACGCATAGCGTACAGGGCTTGGTACGGTCCAAATGTCGGTATTTCCGCAGTTAACTGTAGCACAAAAAAAAGACAGAACGCTATCGGGCGGCGGAAAGAATGATAGTAGTAGCAGTAATAGTGGTAGTAGTAGTAACAGTATTAATTGTAGATGTTGTTGTTGATTTCGTCTTACCGGTAGGCCTTTGGGTATGATCTAGGTCGTGGTCACGAAAAGGCACAATAACTCCACGGGTAGGTACGAAGACAAAACCAAAGAACCCTCTGTCGGGGTACCAGCATGCCGGCCAGTTCCACGACCTATATATAATACAAACACAGAAATATATACTGTAACGATAAACAATACACGGAGAGTGTGCCCGAAGCACCAAAGCGGTTATGCGGCTCTTTCCACGTCGCTCACCGACCCGCTGAAAGGCCAAACGCACGGCGGATGGATGCATCATGCAGACGCGCGCTATGGCAAAAGCAGCACCCAAAATTGCTGAAGGAGGGTGTTTACTTCAGGAGCTCTCTATACCTCACCCAACAGAAAAAAAACTGCAAGCTAAGCCCGATGCATATTCCCGTCGGCTCGGTACCCAGTGAGTGCTCTTTTACGTTGTTGTTGTTGTTGTTGTTGTTGTTGTTGTTGTTGTTGTTGTTGTTGTTGTTGTTGTTGTTGTTGTTGTTGTTGTTGGTGGTGGTGTTGGTGTTGGTATTGTTGTTGTTGTCGTTGGTGTTGTCGTTGGTGTTGTCGTTGGTGTTGTTGATGTTGTTGCTGTTGTTGTTGTTGCTGTTGTTGATGTTGTGGTGGCCGTTGTTGTTGATGTTGTTGTTGTTGTTGTTGTTGTTGTTGTGGTCGTTGCTGATGTTGCTATTTCTTGTTGTTGCTGTTGTTGTGGTTGTTGTTCTCACAGTCCGCTGTCAGAGGACAGGCTCCAATAACCCTGGAGTGGACAACGACTACTCCAGGAGGAAAAAAAGCAAATACCGCCCCTTACGGTGGCACGTCAATTGTGCATATATATATATATATATATATATATATATCCTTGACGAGAAGAACGAACGAAAAGCAAGAGCAACCTCACGGTAGGCGTACCCCTCTTTGGCTCAGTATTTTTCGGGTACTGCTGTACTATAGTATGATGATTTTATGGGTGTATTTCTTTCAGGGCTATGATTGCGTATAGAAATGTGAATAGTCTGTTTGGGCGAACAATTTTCTTCGAAGGCATGTTTCGGGTAATGATATATTGATGTTGACCTCCTCATGTAAAATATGGCAACACACCACCCCCTATCACGCGGTGGGATCGCTCACAAGTGCGACAGAAGTATGACCCAATGTGCTTGCAAAGCTGATTTTTCGGTTACTCAATCGGTCGAATTACCAGCAGCCGTACTGTACTGTAGATATATTCATGCTTTCTAAAAAAAACATATAAACAGTCGTACGGTCGCCCTGCCGAGGTTGTGCTGGTCGGTGGCGACTTCTTGGTAATTGTTAGAGCACGCTAAAGACGCTCTGCTAGCCTGAGCCTCCAGCTGACTTCCTGCGCGCCTACGTGGTCCTTCACGGTGATCGATGCGTCCTTCAGCAGCACCTGGCCAGGGCAGTTTACCGGAAGATGCGCGGTGGTGATGAGAGATTCCTCACAACGACTGTACCGGTCAAGGGGTTCATGGATATTGCGGGCCGAGCGCAAGATGTAACGGCTATTTGATGCATGGATATTACGAGCCGAGCGCAGAATGTAACGGTCAAAAGATTTCATGGATACTGGGCTGAGCGCAAGATGTAACGGACAAAGGTTTCATGGATATTGCGAGTCAGGCGCAAGACGTGAGGGTCGAATATTTCCTGGATATTACGACCAAGGTGTAAGATATAGCGGTCAAAGATGCCATGGATATTGCAAGCCACGTGCAATATGTAACGGTCAAGGGTTTCGTGGGTATTTGCGAGTTCACGCAAGATGTAACGGTCAAAAGTTTCATTGATATTGCGGGGCGAGAGCAAAATAAGTGGCGGTCTAATACTCCATGGACATTGCTGGCCGAGTTCAAGATGTAACGGTCAAATGATCCATGAATATGCGAACCAAGTGCAAGATGTAACGGTCAAAGGTTTCATGGATATTTGCGAGTCGAGCGCGAGAGGTAGCGGTCAAATGTTCCATGAGATATTGCGGGTCGAGAGAAAGATGTGGCGGTCAAATAATCCATGGACATTGCGGGCCGAGAGCATGATCCCTGAATATTTGCGAACCAAGTGCAAGGTGTAACGGTCAAATACTATAACGGTCAAATACTTCTTGGATGCTGCAAGCCAGGCGCAAACGGTTTAACTGCCAAACGTTTCACGAGTACTACTGTGAGCCGAGCGCAAGATGTATCGGTCAAATGTTTCATTGAGATAAGAAAGGGCCGGGAGCAACAATGTAGCGGTCAACTATTTCACGAATATTGCGGGCCGAGTGCAGGATGTAACGGGTATTTGATTCATGGATATTGCGAGCCGAGCGGGAGATATAACGGTCAAAGGTTTCATGGATACCGCGGGTTGGGCGTAAGATGTAACATACAAGGTTTAACCAATACTATTGCGTCAGGCGCAAGATGTAACGGCCAAATGCTTCATAGATATTGCGAGCCAGGCGCAAGACGTAACGGTCAAAGAGGCGCATTATGTAGCGGTCAAAAGTACCATGCATATTGCCGGCCGAGAGCAAGGTGTAACCTAGCTGTCAAACACTTCATGGATATTGCGGGCCGAGCGCAAGATGTAACCCATGGCAAGCCAAGACCAGGGAGTATCCGTCAAAGATTCCATCGATATTACCGGCCGAGCGCAAGATGTAACGGTCAATTGGTTTATGGATATTACGAGAGGGGCGCAAGATGTAAAGGACAGAGGTTTAATGAATACCGCGGGCCGAGAGCTAGTAGCGATCAAAAATATCATGGATGATGTGAGTTGGGCGCAAGATGTCACGGTCAAATGTTTCATGGATATTGGAAGCCAGGCACAAGACGCAACGGTCAAATATTTCCTGGATACTGTAAGCCTGGCGCAATATGTATAGCGGTCAAAGATTCCATGGAAGTTGCGGGGCAGGCGCGAGATGTAACGCTCAGAGGCTTCATTGATATTGCAAGCCAGGCGCAAGATATAACTGTCGTCACAGAGTTCCTGGATACTGCGAGCCAGGCGCAAGATGTAACGGTCCAAGATTAGCTGGATACTGCGAGCCGAGCTCAAGATGTAACGGTCAACGATCGAAGGTTCCTGGATATCACGGGCGGAGAGCCGATAGCAAGATGCACCGGTCAAATATTCCATTACGAATTAGATTGCGGGGCGAGCGCAACATGTAAACCGTAACAACCCACGAAACCGAACCCGGCTCACCCCTACGCCTCCCTCTAGGTCGACTGTGGTGGGAAGATGCCCCGTTGCCGCCGTGCCGGTAAACAGCTTCGGATCGCACAGCCTCCTCACCACCTCGCCCTCTCGCTTTCCAAGCGCCGCGGCTCCAAACTTTTGGCGGCCCAAGCAAAGGAGTATAGAACATAAAACACACAAGAACTCCGGTCTTATCATGCGTTTCTGAATACTGATGACGATGGTGAAGGTGATGATGATGGTTTGTTCATGTTTTTCACTACATACAGTCGTTCATTGTCCTAAAATCTATTGTCCTAAAATCTAATGTAGCGCGTTGACACCAAACAGACTAAAAAGCATCCCGTTGGAAGAAAAACAAGCACCCCATACCAGAGGTGGTGCCGGTACGCGATACGATATGATGAGCGTGTGGCATACGATATCATACAGTAGTTCATGCTATAGGCATGTTATCGTACATATATATATACATCTCCCTGAGACCAATCTAGCAGCCCGCGTGGGTCCGTTAGATTGGTGCAGTAGTGCAGTAGTGCCGTATACCAGGGTAGTACTGCTGTACCGGTAGTCGAGATTTGGTGCGCCGTGTTTTCCCCTTTTGTTTCCCAGAAACACTGACCTTGCGCACCTCGCACAGATCGCCGATCCCTATTTCATTATCTACTGTGGACATCTCTCGTTAGACATGACCCTGTCCCTGACATGCCACTGGTCTATTCCATTTGCACGAGATCTAGATCATGTTTGCGGGGTGGGTTCTGTATGACGTCGCTCTTGGACACAAACTTGGCGAGTGGGATCTGCATGATGCGGATATCGCACAATATATCGTAACGGCAAATAAATATGGGATCTACATGATCTACAGATATGTACGGATCTTGCACAACATATCGTAACGGCAAATTTGGGATCTACATGACCTGCTATTACTATTTTGTTTGCCCCTTGCGTGTGCATTTTGCCTCGTACTCGGGGTAGCCCTGTTGTCTCGCGCTATAGCTATGGGTCTACTATTCGGTTGGAATGTTTTTGTCCTCTTGATCTTGATTTTGTTTTATTCCTTTTCGTTTTTCGTTTGTTTTATTTTGTATGTTTTCTTATTTTTCTTTTCTTTTCGTTTTTTCCTTTGATTTATTTCGCCTTCTCTCTTTCGGTGCATGTCGGTTGCTGGCATATGGTTTTATGTTGTGCCTGTCGTACCCAGTACGCTGGCATGACAGTGCGTTGTAAAATGCATCATATGTAATGCATTATCTCTGTGTCGTAGCTTGTGACCACAGAGCGTGTTTCTCCTATTATTACGGGGGACCATAGTTAATAGGACCTACTGTGGACACAATAGGACCTACTGACTGTAGACACCAAAACCTATATATTAATAGGGTGAAGAACTCAGCACGGACAATGAGTGTGCTGAATGTCGACGAGCAGAAGAACGGTTTAATGTGAAGAACACACACACTATGGTACGGATCTTGTACGACATCTTGTAACAACGGTAAAAAGAAGATATATATTATCTACTACAGTTTTACGAGTACTACGACGACTGTAGATTGCAATCTGTCCAACGTGTGTATAACCTTGCCTTGCTTCCAACTCCCTCGCTCTCAGCTCCACGAGGGAACGGTTTCTTCAAAATTCCATCGATGCCGGCGAACCCCGAGCCCCTCTTCGGCGGCCTGCGATGGATATCGAACAATAACCGAGTTCAATACATACGATATCGGTAAATGAGACAATCGAATCGATGCGATTTCGATGTTCGATATCAACTATATATAATCGAGTTCGATGTTTACGATATCGATAAATAAAATAATAAAATCGATATACTTATAATGCACGATTTCGATATTCGATCTGCATCATATGTAGAGTTTTTTCGGTCAGCATGATACCAACGCAAAAAACTCGAGCACGCCAGGGAATGGAGGGCGAAAAGCGCTCGATATGATAATATGATAATATCGCAGTTTGACATTTCGATACATCGAATTTCGATATGATATCCAACACTACACTACTTTGAAGTTTGAAGAGGCATGTCATGGTATAGGGGGGGGGGGGGGGTACAGTAATATTTTGTAACGCATGGCCGTAGCGTGAACCCTCGCACCCCTGCACTGCCGGGACTGAGCACGTTGGCTTTTCGCCGACCAGACAGGCATTCCTTGCACCAAGCGCGACGCGCCGTGAGGTGTTCGGCGAGTCACATGACGGGTGGGCTGCATCCTCCTAAGAACCGCTTGTGGGGCGGACTTCGGCACCTTTGCCTACTTTCTTGCATATGGACGACAGCGTCGAATGACTCGATTTGTTTTCCGGCGTGGCCACCTCCAGAGACAGCGATGGGTATGCTATGTAAACTGCCTCGTGAGTGCCTGGCCTTATACATACACACTACGTGACACGATTATCCTCAACTGAGCGCCATGTCACGGTACAATCAAGCCTTAAGGTTAGGGTAGCTTACCACTTATTCGATACGATGGTTGATACACCCTGTGTGCGTGACACATACAACTAACCCTGAGCGCGTGTGGGGTGCTCTTTCTTACGAGGGGGTCAGCTTAATTTTAAGCGGGGCTGTTGCATATTACGAGGGAGCCAGCTGCATTTCTTGTGGTGCTCGTTAGTGCTCGTTCTTATGGACCAAGGCGACGGTAGGGGGGGGGTCACTGTTAGGGCCTTTTTTTCAGAGGCTCAGAGCCACCCCCGTCCCGTCCCGTCAGTTGCTACCCAATTGCGCTGCAGTCTCCGTAGTAAGCACAGTTGTGCATTTCGGTTTCACAATGTTCTGCACGATCAAATTGGCCGCTTGCGCTTCGTCACCGTTGTTGTGCTCGGCGCATGGCAGCGGTATGTACAGTAGAGGTATGTACAGTAGTCATGACACAGCGAGAGGCCTCGATCGCTGTCACAACAGGGGGAATAGGGAAACAAATTAGCCAGCCCAATTATTAGTATACTTGGATTCAAAGGAAAACGACAATCCTAGCTCTAGAGTCAACGTATGCACTGTACCGTAGTATGATAGCACTCTCTGTTTCTCTCTTTGTATTCAACACGCGGGTCCATCCACCAAGCGGGCTCCTCCTGAGTTCAGGGCTGTGGGTGTGTGCAGTGGACGATTCGTTTCCTCGCGACGACATCGTAATTCGACAGAAGAAGAAGACGCCCGGGACCATCAACAGAAAGTGATATATAATATGCACGTCGGGGTCGGTGATGCTTCCAAGTCGCTACGTCGGTTACAGGTTACGGTTCGAGAGAACCTTTACGCCTACATATCAGTGCGAAGCCCGTGGATATTTCCAGAGGACAGAGAGAGGAGGACAGTCCCCAGACACCACAACTCTGAAGCAAAAATATGGGTACCCCCCCTGCCGTAGCCTTGGCCTTTTTTTTGTTTTTTGTTTTCGTAGCCTTGGCCTAGGATAGTATGATAGTATGCTAGTATGCTAGTATGATAGAGTCGGACGAGTTTCTTGTGGAGTTCTTTCTTAGGGGAGGGCCAGTTGGATTTCTTGAGGCGCTCTTTCTTATGACACAGTACAGGACACGACGCCTACAGGGGTCCTCATTTGAAAAAGGCCTCTTTTTTTGTGGGTTCTGCCGATGGCTGTACTGAAAGAACCAAGGCAACAATTCACACGCCGGTTGTGTCCA
>JAYJME010001217.1:0-17373 GCA_036873775.1 Costaria costata
TAAAATTGGCAAAATCTTAGGAAGCTCCGACTATAATAAAAACTTGTTTTTTATTTAGTGGGAGAGAATTTCACGATACCAACACATATCGATTTGCGTCGATTTAAAGGATTTCCTTTTCCTCTATCTTGAGCTTTATTTAAAAACACAACAACCATTTCATCAGCTCCTGCTTTTTCTTCAAACGACCTTACATGATGAAATATTTCACCATAAATATTTTCTTCTGGCATGTGCATTTTCTTTTTTATTCTTGATATATAATCATTCTCATTTTCATATTCTTCTGATGTATGCACTAACTCACCACGATCAAAAAACCAACCTCTACTTGTAAAAACCTCATTATCATCGTTGCTTAATAACGTTTGTTTAACCCAACCTAAAAAACAAGAACCAGACGAGTCTTCTACTACCATCCAATGATCACCATAGACACTAAATCCTTGATCAAGCAATTCAGTTCGAACGACCATTTTCAAGGGAGCATTATCAGGATCATTAATGTTAAAATAATCTAAGTCAATATCATCAGGTAATCTCGCCATCGCAAGACACTCTTTTCCGATTAATTTTAATTCTGTAACAAGCATAATCTTTCCTCATATTATTTATCCACAATAATAACTTAAAAAAGCCTATATTTCAACTTTTTTATGTTAAAAAAATAATTGATACAATCGCTTGTTTTTGATATAATTATTACACTTAAACATTTAACAAAAAGGGTTTTTAATGCGTTTTTATGATTTTTTAAAGAAAGATGATACAAGAATTTTATCTACGTCAGGTTTTCAATTTTTCAATAATCAACAACATTATGTTGGAATATCGACTCGATTTATAATTGATGAACTCCCTTCACTAAATCACGTAGATCTTATTTTTGATATTAATATGAAATATTATGCCAAAACAAATACCTTTCGTTTCGTTTTAGATGTTATGTTCGTTGATAAAATTGAGAGTTTTGGAAAAGATGCACAATTTATAGAACTTAATGAATATACCGATGAGGACAATCTTTTTATTAACAATAAAATTAATCAATTTTTTAAGTCAACTGGGTTGGAACAATTTCAACAATATTTTTATAAAGATGACGATATTTTTACTAAACCTAGATTTACAAGTGTTCATTTCAAGAATGAACAATTCCTTTCTTTTATGTCAGACAATTGTTTACATCTTCTTGATCTAACCTCTGATTCAAAAGGGCTTACTGTTTTTAATAGAAACAAACGCCTTTTTGTGGAAAAAATGACAAATCCCAATCGAGAACTAATCAATCTTTTTTCTGATCAAGCAGATCTGATTAACTGTTCTGAAGATTTCAATGATTTTTTAGAACTTAATTTTCAATATTAATAATAGGACAAATCTATGAACAAAATATATTCTTACTTATTAGCAAAAAAAGAAGACGATATTCAAGCTGATGTTTTCTACTCCGAAAACGAACAACAACAGGGTCTTTCTTTTCACATTCTTTTTGGCGAATTACCTATCACAAAAATAAAACATCTTGATATTAATATTAATATTAGTCAATCTTCTCTAGAACAATATGAACCCACATCAATTTCTTTCCAGTTTTATCTCAGAGAAATGATTGATTCTAATTTAGGTTGTGGAATAGGTTCTCTTCATGGTTTAGAGCAAGAAGACATTGATTTCATCAATGACAAAATGACATTATTAACAGAAGTTTTTGATCTTGAAAAACATATTGATTATCGTCAAAAACAACATGCTTATATTGCTTTTCTTGATCTTCCAAAAAAATACTTTTTAAATTTTTCAGAAAAGTATATCGCTCAGAAAATAAAGAAAGAAACAAAACTCCCTATAGACAGAATTAATGCATATATGAAAGATAAACGATTTTTTAATTTTTATAAAGACAAAAAAAGTGAATTAAATAATCTTCTTCTTTTAGCTGAAAACAACGACGACTTTTGGGAACTCGTTGAGCTTAATTTTTCATATTGATTATATTTTTTCATAAATATGTTATAACAAAAGAATAAGTTAAATTTAATCATTAAGGAAAACAATAAGGAAAACAATACAAAATGGAAACACTAGCACATTTACTTGGATATTCAGCAATGGCAATTTCTTTATATTCTTGTACATTTAAAGATGACAAAAAGCTCATTCTTTTCCAAATATTTGTAAATTTATTGTTTATTCCTCATTTTCTTCTCCTTGGAAGTTTTTCTACTGCAATTGTGGTTACTTTTATAATGTTAAGAATTGTTTCTGCATATAAATACAATAACAATTACACCTATTCTTTATTTATAATCATTGGATGTTTTCAACTTTTTTATGTTGGGTATCAAAATCTTCCCTGGTTTGAATTCCTTCCTGTTCTATCCAGTATTATTGTTACTCACACTTATTTTAAACTGAAAGGAATAACGATGAGAACTACATTTATTATTGGTGGCATTTTATGGATAATTGCAGCAATTAACCTTAATAGCCCATCTGTTGTTATTATTAATGGAGTCGGTATTTTAATACACATTTACACCATATCTCGACTTCATAAAGACAAACTTATTACCGAATAGGACAAAAAGCCTTGATTAATCAAGGCTTTTTAACAGAAATTTATTTTAAAAAAAACACCTCTATTTTTGCATATAACAAAAATAATGATAAAAAATTATAGAGGAGTTTGTATATGGATAGTAATAAATTTTACACATTTTTAAAAAATAACAAAAAAATAAAAAAGATTGATATCTCTTTGCCTAATGGGATACTAAAACTTAGATTCTCATTTAAAACCAATTCTGTTGTCAATATAGAGGGGCTTAATGCAGATTGCGAACTTACAATAACCGAAGGTCAAAACAGCACGGTAATGTCTTTCAGATGTCTCTCTAAGGTTTGTGGAAAGCTCCCTGTGAATGCTGACAATATTTTAAATCAATCCATTAGAAATCTAATGAAGGAAACAGGTTTTCGTGAAATTCTCTCCCACTAAATAAAAAACAAGTTTTTATTATAGTCGGAGCTTCCTAAGATTTTGCCTATTTTAGCCATTTTCCGTAGAAAATTAGGTCTTACAAAAGTTAACGGCAAAACAAACACATAATTCCCGATTATGTGGCTTTTTTCAAAGTTCGGAGTGCGGAAGCAGCACTTCGTTAAAAACATTAAATTGTTAAGATTTTTAAATGGCATGAAATTCTCTATTACAAATGAGAAACCACTTCATTCTTTTGCAATCGATATTCCCCATCTTAAACAAGAGCGTATTTCTGATGCTGTTATACGAGATGAATTAAAAAAGAAATATAACCTTAATAACACTGACATTAATTATTTAAACTCCCTTATTTCAACAAAACTCTATTTTCTTCACCACTTAGATTTAAATTCTATTATCGAAATAGATAAAGGAATACTTACTGAAAACTCCAAAGAACTATTAGAGTTAAATTACAGATACTAAAAAGCCTTGCAGTCAGCAAGGCTTTTTGTTTTAAGGTATTTCTTTATAGCAATATTTAAATATATCCTCTCTATCTTTTTTAAACTCTTTAATTAGTTGTTCCATCTCTTTATCCTCCTTTTTCAGAGAAGAAAGCTTTATTACAGAACAAGCATCAGGATCATTTGAATATTTTAACAATAAGCTATTGAGGAAAAACATTAAACCTTCATCACTTTTAATTATTTGTTCTATTCTATTTAACCTTTTTTGCTCTGTTTCACATCTTAATTTTGTAAATTCTAAATCTAATTCACGCAATTCTTTGTCATATGATAAGAAAGATTTTACTACTAACCGTGCGCCATACAAAAATAGATACAAGCCTAATGATAATAATAAATAAAAATAATATCCTTTATTTGTAAATTCTATTAAATTGTTAAATACAATATCATTATTAGATTTAGAGATAAATATACTTACTGTGATTAGGGTTAATAAATAAAAAGTAAATAGTTCATAAACACTTTTCTTTCCATTGTTTCTTTTGACTTTAAAAAATTCAACATTTGATTCATCATAACCTTTTTTTACTTCATCATAGTGACAGAAGCTTTTCTTATGTTCTTTCTCTGCTAAGAAGCAAGCACCGGATATAAAGAATAAAAAAACTGCCAATGTTCCGAACAAGGTTTTTTCTTCTTTTGTCTTTTCATCAATAAATTTTGAAATTACAGGGTTTTCAACCAAATGAGCTTTATCAGAAATATAAGATTCTGTATTTTTTTCATATTTATCATTTATTTTATCCAAGTTAAAAGAAGAAATAATTAAAATTAACGAGACTAAAATAAACAGTAATCCATTTTTAAAATTTAGTTCAAGCAAAGATTTCGTTTTTGCTTGACGCATCTTTTTTAAATTTATTTTAGAATTTTCCAAAAAGTCATTTTCAATTATGTATTTTTCCGATTTTTTCATAAATTTGTCCTCTATGTTTTAGTGTTTTAGTGTTTTAGTGTTTTAAAGATTTTTACTTAAGTTTAATGATTATTTATTTAAAAATCTTTTTGGTTAATGATTTTTTCATTATTTTCAAATTCTTTGTTTAGATTTTCTAACGATTGCTTCTTTCCAACAGATTTATCAATAATATTTCTTATTGCTATTAATTCTGATTCCGTAATGTTTTTCTTTGTCAATAGCTTATTCATTTTTAACAAAGACTCTTTGTTTTCAATTATTTCATTTTCAATTTTACATAGAATTTCTTCATCTTTAACACATTCTGACTTTTCTTTTAATAGGGATGAATCCAACTTTTCTGTCTCTATTTTCCAAAAAATATTCACAAGAGACCAAACAAAAAAAATAAAACCCAAAACATAGAAAATGTTTAACATCATGTCCAACACTTCTAAATTATAATGAAAAAGTTTTTCTGTTTCCTCATCGAAAGTGTTTATTTTAAACATCACTGAAAAGATGCTTAGTAAAATCAAAAATGGAATGCTCAATGTTTTATATTCATCATATTTGTTTATTTTTACTTGTGTGTATTTTTCTTCATTAATGTTATAATATGATAATTGATAAGTCATTGCTCTTTTTGAAAAATAACTTGATAGTAAAAAAGCAATTATTGATAATGAAATTGAAGAAACAATGATTGTATTTATCCAAAAATTAATATTATCTTCAAATTTTGAAATTAAGCTTGCCTTTTCATCATTTATTAAATCTTTTTTTGTTAATGTCAAAAGCATTGACTTTACACTTAATGAATATTTTGCACCCAATAAAAAATCTTGCTCGAATTTTTTAAATTGGTCTTTGTTTTCAATAGATAAAAATGAATCCAATTCAACATAGTGATCTTCAATTTCTGATTTCATTTTATAAGTCGATAATGTTAATGTTATACTTAAAATTAACAAGAATATACCAAGGACAGAATTCATCTTGCTCAAAACATTTGAGTTTAAAACTTCAATTCTATCAAATAAACTATTTGTTCTTTCAATATATTCTTCTTCTTTATTTGTTGTTTCTTTTTTCATATCAAGACTCTTTTTTATTGAATTAGATAGGGGTATTATAGCAGGAGAAGCATAATAAGTCCACTCTTTTTCAATTTGATTCTATTACTTCTAAAGTAATATTTATCAACTTTTTACACAAAAAAAAAGCCCTTCGATAAAGGCTTTTTTTAAGTTTTCAAGTTTTCAAGTTTTCAAGCTTTTCTCTGTTTATTCGAACTTCTTCTTTTCTTGCCTCATGATAATCATTTTTGTCAACTATCTCACCTATCACATTTCTAATTACAGTTGCGTCATCTTTTGATAAATTTTCTTCTTCTAATTTTTCATTTAATTTCAAGACTAGCTCATTGTCTTTTTTTATTTCTTCCTTAAGTTTAAAAACGACGTCGTTTTCACTCATTATTGCTTTCTTTTTTGCTTCTGATGATTTCAAATCCGTAAAACCATTGTCTTTTCTTAGTAATAAGGAACAAGATGGAATAATCATTATAACTGCAATTATGTAGAACATTATTGTTGTTTTAAAAAATATTTCCAAGTTGTAACTGAAAACATTGTTTGTTGTTTCATCAAAAATTTTAAATTTAAAGAACAATGTAAAAAATAAAAACACAATCAATGTAGAAAACATATAATATATATCTCCACCTATTTTATTGCCATTTTTAGTCCTGTACAATGGTTCATCTTCATCTTCTCTATCACTTTTATATACATTGTAATAATAATCAATACCCTTATTTTTTATATAATTAGAAGTAAGCAAGAAAACAACTGCAAGTAAAGCAATTGAAGATATCAATACATTCATCATTTGAGAAATAGTCTCTTCAAAATTCTTTACAAATGATGGAGTTTTGTTACTAACTAAATCATCTTTTTTCAAGTTCGTCATTAGAATTTGTTCTGTGTAAACTGAATTCTCGCTTAACAATAAATAATGTTTTTTATCTTTAAAAGCTTCTTTGTTTTCAATAGATAAAAACTCTATCACATCAACTTTGTTGATTTCAATTTCTGTTCTAATCATAAACGTCATTGACATGACAAATAGACCCATCGATAGAAAAAACCACCCATTTATGTTAAATAATTTTTTATTTAATTTGGAGTTAAGGGATCTCATTTCACTCAGGTTTTTTGATGCCTTTTCTAAATAACTTGTTAACAAATCTTTTTCGTTTTCATTACCCATAAAAGTTTCCACTCTTCTTTAACTAGAACACCATAATACCAAATGAATTCATTAAGTACAATGTTTTTATTTTTACTCATTCAATAAAAAATCTTACATCTATGAGTAGTGTAAGTTACATTGTGTTTTTTTATTGCATTTAGTTCTTTTTTTTGGTACTATCAACTCTTTACTGAATAGGATATACTAAATGACTACTGAAACCGTTACGCTTTCACTTAATATTGAATACACTAATGTAGAAGATGGTGTAGAGTGGAAAATCACAGACCAAGATGGAGATGTTATAGATGGCGAATCCGAAAATATTGGTGAAGCTAAAAGTGAAGTTCTTTCTGAAATCAGTTCTTATTTATAATGGCAAGATACAAAGATACCGAAGATTTTAAAAAAGCTGGAGATAATGATCTTGCTGATGACACTCTCTATATTGCATATTGTCAAGGAACTGACGAAAATGGTGAGATTTCCTTTATATGGAGACGAGTTACATATTCCACAGCCAATGATTTTTTTAAAATAATTGAAAAAAATGGCTATGATGGTTTTTCAAAAATCATTGTTAAAAAAGCATTCTCTTTACCAACATAAGGCTACATATCGGATATAAGAGCAACTCTCTTACTATTCCCCGCCTCCTATCTTTAACTTTTAGAAACAAAAAAGCCGCACGATGCGGCTTTTCTTGTTCTTTTATCATTAAAGTCACAAGAACAACATGCCCTCTAAGGCAGGAGTAAATTGTGTAGATTTCTTTTTTTGTTAAAACTTACCCTGTTCTTTTCCAAACGTTAATTGTAATGTATTGACCACGAACATCTATTTTTGCATTTTCAACACCTTCTTTAATTACTGTTATTGTGGGAGCAACTGAGTTCGTATTTCCTGACCAAGCATTTTTTGCATTGAAATCTATCAATGGACCGTTCGATGCCCAACCTTCAGTTGTGTATTTTGTTGAACCTGTCGAGCTATTTGTTGAAAATGCACCACTCGCTGATGTTCCACCCTTTTCACCGTAAAACCCATCACCGAATCGACCAGTAATATTCATTGTTCCTTTGTTGTGACTATGTGCAACTTGACTAGCACTATGTGTATGTTCTTTTAGCGGAACCAATGGGTTATTATCACCTTTTGGAACACCATCAAGGTTTGTTCCATCACCAAAACGCAAAGATGCATCTCCTGATATTCTAACCCATGTCCCACCATATAATGTACTTGGATTAATTGAGTCCATTCTAAACAAAACAGAACCAATAGGTGTTATTTCATCTATTTTTTTATCTATCGCATCTGTTAATTCTGAATCTGATATTCCTGATGTTACTGTTACACCTCCTGAACCTTTTGCATCTACTAATGTGACAAAATCACCAAACGCAATTCCAGCACTCAATAAAGACAGTCCAAGTAATGCCTTTCCATTTAATTCAAATTTTATTTTCACAGATATCTCCTTTTTGTTATTGTCCTTTTTATTAATAAAACACAGATAGGAAAAAACAACAAAAAAAAAGACTACCACAAGTAGTCTTTTATATTTTTTTTATTATTTTTTTTAAAAATTAACCTATTATTTACTTGGTTTCTTTCATTTTTAATTCCTTTTTGTTAAAATTAAATTACCATTGCATTTTTTCTGGTGGTAGGCACTCATTCTCTCGTTTATTAATTGCTTTACGTTTTTCTGTTGCTAAGTCGCTTAGGTTACAAAGATCTTCTATAGAAGCCACACCATCATCATGCAACCACTCTTCTAAATTCAAATCAGTGTTGATACCTAATGTTGTTGGGTTTTCTTTTAAATTATCTAATAAAGTTTGGATAAATTCTTCATCATGACTAACAAGAACAACGTCCAGTTTTTCGATTTCTTCAATACGTTGAGCTAAATGAATACCAAGTGCTCGTGAATAACGTTTTGATAAACCCAAATTTGGTTCATCAAGAACAAGCAAAGAACGATATTGATCTTGTTCTGCACTATTTAATGCTTTATTCATTACTTTTAAACTTGTTGCACCTGTTGATTGACGACCTTCTCGACCAAAAATCAGTGAACTTTCAATACCACCTGATGTCCTGTTTTTCACTGATACAGAACGTGAAGGGATTCTTTCTGTTTTATATTCTTTTTCAACTAAACGGGCTATATAGCTTTTACCAGATGCATTATCGCCATAAATTATTGCTACACGACAAGAACCTTTTTCAATATTAAGTAGATTAAATACTTTTCCATGTTCATAATCAACATCAATAAGTGGTGTTTTTTCTTTATCAATAATTGTTGAAATTGTTTCGAGTAGCATAGTCTAGTTCCCATTTGTTTAAGTTGCATCTATTTTAACAAAATTTTATTTTTTAATCAATTGTTTTTCTTTCTTTTTTTAAGGGATTCACTTAAAGTTTTTTTACCATAAAAAGAAAAAAAGCCGAGTTGTATCGACTTTTTTTTCTTATCTAAAAGTATTCCTACTTTTCGAGTTACGCTTTACCACTTTCTTTTTCTCAGGCTTATAATTCTTTGTTTCTATAATTTGTTGTGCTGAAAGGACGGCAATTGATTCTCCAAGTTCTCTACCTTCAAACTTTTGTTCTTGGCATAACACAGAGTCATAACCTGAACTTTTGATGTTTTTTATTATTTGAGGATTATCAAGAAGTAAAAGTAATTCTTCTGAATCGTATTTATATTCTTTTCGTTTTATTGACTTCTTAACGGGGATCATATCATAATCTGCTGCTCCTTCTTCTACCAAATCAACGCCAAGTATTTCTGATAGCTTTTTATAAGCTGCATTGTTATTCATTAGACTTAATTCTTCTTCACCGACTTCTCTATTGCATATCACTAATTCGTCTCGTGTATCCCAACATAATTTATCTTTGTTAACGTATCTTTCATATGTTAATCCACCTGTCAAATCCAACGTTTTATTAAAAGACAAATAACATTCCTTAATATTCGCTTCACCACCAAAATGTTCAGCTCGATTTTCAGCAAAAACACTTGCGGTTGCCTTGTTCTTTATAAAAAAGAACGCTTCACACCTCACCTTGTTTAAGCTACCTAAAAAACCTTCTCTGTATGAATCCTTAAACTCAAATTCTTCAAACTCTTTGTTTGTTCCATGATAATATATATTTTCTGTGTCAAAATCCATTTTATTAATCCTATCTGTTTTGTTAATTTCATTTTATCATGAAAATATAATAAAAAAAGATGGACTAATTAATCTCGCTTATGATATAATTTACATATTAAATTTATACTTAATCACAGGCTTTTTTATGAAATATAGATCTCACTTTTTTAAACTTTTTATTGTAACAGGGGTGTTAACCTTGTTCTCTTCTTATCATTATAAAATGGAGCATGGTTTAGATAGTAGCATAACCGAAAAAATCATTGGAAATACTGATCAAGATGTTAGCTTAAAAACAACCGAAACAAAAGACTTGTCAAAACCAGACAACGAACATGAGAAAACAACTGAGTTTAATCTTTTACCATCCGAACGATCAAATAAAATGACAGATAAAGTTATTTTTATTGAAGATAAAAAAGAAAAAATCAACACACAATTGCAAGAAGCAGGGGTTGATAGTTCAATGCTTGAAAAATTCGAACAAGATCTTTCTGCCTATGGGAATCAATTAGGTGCTTACAATGGATTTAAAATTGAAAAAAAACTTGATGAGATCTATCATGAAATAGCTAATTCTTCAAAAAAAATGGAGTTCACTATCGTTGACCCTTATGGCAATAAAGTTTTGTTTTCTGATTGTCAAGGCAAAGGGTATGCATTAAGTAGAGCAGTTATTGACAATGAATACAAAACAATTAAAGGACAAATTCGATACTGTAAAGACAACAACACAAACGAATTTCTCAGAGTTAGAGTTGAAAAAATCTACAAAGAAGCAGCAGGTGAAAAATTAGATCAAAAATATTTGTTATCTTACAAGGTAGAGAACAAAGATGCCAATATTGCCTACGCAGGTTTTACAAATGATGAAAGCACAAGTGGGATTGTTGGTGAAGTCAATCAAGGTGCATTTTTTCACTATTGAAAAAACAAAAAATAGACAAAAAAAATAGACAAAAAAGGTTGCAATATGCGACCTTTTTTTATATACTTCTTTTATGCACTGAGCTAACGAGCCTTTAACTTAACAATTAGAGGAATCGAGTGTATGAAAATTAAAAATCAAGAAATGAACGTATTTGAAATGTGTCGTCGTGATACTAAAATGACTACTGATGAAATGCTACTATGGTTAGGCATTGATTTGGAACATGGCTATAACGTTGAATTAGGTGGACGTTACCTTCGTAGAATTGGTGATGGAGATTTAATGGAGTTTAGTTGTTTAGTTGAAGATTTTGATCGATGGGCAAATTCAAGAGCTTGTGACGAAGAAGATGAGTTTGAGCTTCTTTTTGACTTAAAACGTCCGTCAGAACGTAGAGCTTTCTTACGTTTCATTAAAATGATTCTTTCCGAAACTGTTGAACCTGTTTTGGAAATGGTGGTCTAAGTGCAGCCCTGCTTCGGTAGGGCTGTTTTGTTTTAAATATAAGGATATCAAAATTGAATAAAGTCACGCCAGAAGTTATTGAAATAGAATTACTTAATCTTATGCAACAATCACGTAAACTTAATAACATTTTAGAAAAATATAAATCCACAGATTCTTTTTATGAAATGGAACACGTTGTTTCAATGGTTTCTAACCCTATTATACTTCGATTTAATAAATTAGTAAACGCAACACAAAACGATAAACATCTTCAAGATACATTCATGCAAGTTACTTCTTTTGTCGAAGGTTATGAAGAAATCCGCAAACTTGCACAATATGTATCGACCGAAATTTCAGAACAAGTACAGCTTGAACCTTTAGCTCTCGCTGTTTCAGCAGCAAATATCTTTTCTATTTTTGGTGATAATGAAGAAAGTGCAAAATATCATCTTCTTTATGGACTTAAAGAACTAAAAAATGGCACTTTAAACCCATTAGACACAACTAATTTCGATGATTATCCTTATATGGGACTTGATCGAAAAACCCAAGTGGCTGTCTGTATGGGAGAAAAAAGAAGTAATGTCTTTCAATATCAATATTACAACATGATAAAAGTTAACGGTAGTTTATACAATATGCCATATTTGGAATATGGAAGTCGAGAACTTATATCTTCAGCAAGAACTATTTATAGAGACATCAACTCTGACATATCAAAAGAATGTTGGTTATTGATTAAAGAGGCTTATGAGTCTACTATTACTTCTGAATTTTATGAACTTATTCCTACTCTGTTACAAAATTCAGGATTTAACAAAGATGCACTAAAATAAAAAAAGCCGCTAACAAGCGGCTTTTTGTTTTTTAAAATGTATTTTTGTTTCTTGTTCTTTGTCTTGGCTTATCTGGACTAGACTTTGCTTCATTCAATTTATCAAGCATTATCTTGAAAGAACCACCTTCTTTTTCCATTTTTTCACTAAAACTTGTTGTTAATATATGATTTACAAGATTTTTTGATGTATGTAAAGGACAATCACCCTCTTCATCTGTGTTCATCAACAAGGCTTTTCTTCCAAGACTTATCAATTCATCTTTCAAATGAAATAATTTATTATCATCAAAGCCTTTCTCTATTAATTCTGTCTCCATGCTTAACAGATTTACTTTTGGACTATTTAATACTTTTTCTCTGTATTTCTTCAATGGTTCTGAATAAGTTAAAACTGCTTCTATCATATCTGGATTTATTGTGCTTTTTCCTGTCATAACATCATCTGACATAAAGTTTATACCCATTGAAACTGCTTCATTTTTATTTACTATACGATCATAAAGCAAATCAGCAACATCATTTGCCGTTACCTTTTCTGGTCTTATGTCTTCACTTATAAGAACAGTCGCAGAAGGATTTGCACCATCATTTCTTTTTTCATAAAACAATCTTACTGGTGTTCCATATTTTGATCTTTCTCCTATCTCCCACTGGTCTTTTGCACTTTCCAATATACTTATAAATTTTTCTCTACTCTTTACTAGTGACTCGGCTAATTTCATTTTTGACATTTTATCAATCCTAATTGGTTAAATATTGCTCTACTTATTATTGTATCATAAGTTTTTTTTATTAAAATGGCATATTCTAAAAAAACACCATCTTTTTTTTAAAAAAAAATATATTTAAAGAAGAAAAAAGCATTGTAATTCAAGAAAAAAACAATCTTAAAAAAGAAAAAAAAACTTAAAAAAGAAAAAAAAGACCTTTTTTCGAAAAAAAAGAGTTTTTAAGGAAAAAAAGACTTGCATTGTTTCACTTACTTAAGTATTATAAAGTTCTTCTCAGCGCAGAAGCAAACATGTAAACTAACTACTTAACCATTACTACGGAGAAACACATAAATGGGTATTCTATATCTTTCTAAATTTGCACTATGGGCAATTGGCATTCTACTAATTGCAGCTCCTTTTCTTTCATCAAAAATGAGCAAGTCAGAAAAACCAACCAACAAAAAAGCTGTTTTTGCAGGATTACTTGTCGGTATCCTTACTATTGGCGCATCATTTGGTTGGTTCTATGTTCCAGAAAAACACTCTGGTCATGTTACACGAAAAATGGGCGAGCCTCTAAAATCAGGTCACTTAATTGCACGAACATCTATGGGTGAACGTGGTCAGCAATCAGAATTACTGCCGCCAGGTTTTGGCTATGACATCGGCTACCCTTGGGTTGTTTCTATCGACCATGTTAAAGATTTTGAAGTTCCTGCAGGTAAATTTGCAATTCTTGAAGCGGTTGATGGCACAATGCCTAAAAACATTGTTGCGGATAAATGGTCAGACAAAGTTGACGAAAAGAAAATGCTTCGTGATTTTGAATATTTCCAAGCAAATGGTGGTGAACGTGGTGTTCAACAATACATTGTTAAAACAGGTATTTACCGTATTAACCGATTCCAGTGGAAAACTATTAAAACTTACAAGTTAACAGAAATCCGAGCAAATGAAGTTCTTGTTATTGAATCTAAGTTTGGTGAAGCTCCTGCATTTACTGAAACATCAGATGATGAAATCTTGTCTGTTCCACTTGTTAAAAACCGTGATTATCGTGGTATCGTAGATAAAGCTTTCCCATCAGGCTACTACGCTATTCACCCACATACAGAACAAGCTCACCCAGTATCTATCGTGCTTGAAACATACATCTACGGTGGCGGCTACCATTACAACACAATGGACTTGGTAATCGACCCTGAAAATGACAAACTTGTTACAGTAAAAGGTGAAGGCGATGTTCCTGCCCAAAAAGACGGCAGCGCATTTGAAGCAAAAACAAAAGATAACCACACAGTTCGTTTTGATGTTCGAGTTCTTGGTCAAATCGAGCCAGTGCAAGCACCACGCTTTATCGGCACAATTCGTGACCCACAAGTGCTTGACGACAAAGTTATCGAACCGTTTACCCGTAACATCCTGAGTAACATCACGCTTGAATATGGCGCACTGGAACTTAAAGATAAGAAAAAAGAAATTGGTCAACGTGTATCTAAGCTACTTCGAGATCGCACAATTAAGACTGGCTTCCGAACCAAAACTGTTGAGATTACGAACATTGACATCCCGCCAATCGTTCTAATCCCTAAGAAAATCGAAAGCGCATCAACAGCTTTAAAAGATGCTCTTATTGAAAAAGAAAAATCAGTTCAGCAAGCGATTAAAGTTCGTAACATGCAAGACCAAGCTGATAACCAAGAAGAACTTGCAAAAGCAACTGTATCGAACGCAGCAGCGGATCAGAAAGCATCAAGTATCACTAAGATTTCAGCAGCGAACAAGACAAAGGCAAATGACGAAGCAGACGCAGACGCATACCGTATTACACAAATGACGGCAGCAGAAGAAGAACGTATCGTTAAAATGGCAAAAGCTTATGGCGCACTTGCGAAAGCAGTTGGTAAAGAAGCAGCAGCATCTATCATGCTTCAAGAAACAATTAACCAAGCGGCAGAGAAATTCCAAATGCCAGAAGTTCTTTCAATCGGTGCAGGTGGTAGCGCAGACGTAGTAGCACCACACATGATTTCAAAGGCTATTCGCCAAGCGAATAAACAAGCGGTAAGAGGTCAATAACCTAAACCGAATCTAATAACTAAGCGACCTAAAAAGGTCGCTTTTTTTTGCTTTCTACATTGTAAAAAACAGATCACAATAACCCTCCATTTTAAATAAATATCTGTTCAATTTTTTTACCATATCAAAATTAAATAATTAAATATTTAAACAAAACTTTTTTAATGTATAATTAAATGGGGTTTTTATAAAAAACATCTTTAAAGGAGATAGGCTCACTGTGAAAAAATATATATTATATAGTATTGGTATTTTAAGCTTTGGTTTCATCGGCTATCAATATTCAAAAGAAAACACCATTGGTAGTTCAGAGGGCAAACAAAATGTTGTAATAGAAGATCGTGTCGTTCCTTTCCAGACCTTTGCTATTAGCACAACGAATGATTCCACTGCGAACAAACTCTCTCAATCTAATGTAATTCATCAACCAATCTACAACATTGAAGAAAATGAAGTTATCAAAAGCAGTATTGAGTCTGGTCTTGTTAACCATAGAATGCTTAATCATTTCATAGAAGAAGGTGAGATCGAAGATAAGTATTCAGGAATAGAGCTTGATATTTCTCTCAAAGAAGAGTTTCAACGTCTTAACAAAAAGATACCAAATTATCAAGTTGAGCTATATATTGATGTTGACTTGACCGATCATTATGGAAATCTTGTTTCTTTTTTTAACTGTTCTGTTCTTCGGGATGAGAATATTCTTAGCATTGAGTCTCATCAATTTGAGATTTCAAAGATTGGGTATAGCACTGAAAGCCTTTCTGATTACATTTATTATGATAAATTTCATTATCAATGCTTTAACGACAATTACTATGCTTATGTTCATCTTACACAAGTTGATTTAGGTAACAAATACGATTATGACATGAATTATTCTTTGGTAAATACAACCACAAATGAGAAAAATTTGGGTTATTTGTTTAATAATGAGGGCGGTGTTGTTTATTTAAAACAAAAAAAGAGAGGCTAATAGCCTCTCTTTTTCTTTTTCTTCTTAAAGTTTGAATGATTCCACAAACTCATCAAATGTCTTGTCTTTCATTGTTTTTGAATAAAAGTTGATACGGTTAAACAATTTAAAACCTTCTTTCATTACTAAATAGTCAGTAAAGAACCACATCAAAAAGCTAACATAATCAATATCTCTAACAATTATATTGTATCTGCTTTGTGTTAGACGATGAGCATTTTTGTAATAAGCGTTCTTAAATTCCAATTTAGGACTAAATAAATCTTCAATATTTTTAGGTAACACATTCGATGCTTCAATGTATTTTAAACTTCTTGAACCCTGTATTTTCTTTGTTTTAAATAATTCTACTGGCAAACTTGATAAAAAACTTGAGTTATCGACCCCTCCCCTCGCTGCAAATAACATTTCTCTATTACGATTTTGAGATGATGATAGATAAGCTGTTTTTAAGATGCTCTCATAAGTTATTTTTTGACCATGCATTTTTTCTAATCTAAAAACTAAATGAGTGCAAAGTTTATTTAAGCGAAATTTTTCAAATGCTGCAGCTTGATAGTTCCATTTTGATTGTTCTTTTAAAAACAAAGAAACAAATTGAGTCGCATCTTCTTTTGTTTCAAAAAAATCTGTCGCTTTCATTGTGAAATCAACAACGTTTTTAATCAAATCTTCTTCTTTAATGTTGACGAAATCGTTTACAAAATATTTTCGCAATTCATTAAAACCATAAACACCATTAGAGATTTTATCTTCTTTCAACTTATCTCGTTCTTCTGCCAGTGTTTTATTTGACGGCATAGAACCATCAATGACCGCAGAACCAATATAAGTTTCCAATGCATTGTTTTCTGCTAACAACCAAGACTCTGATTCTGGCAGAACTGGATCTGATATTAAATCATATTCTAATTCTTCAAAAATAGAATTAATCGTTCCTTGAAGACCTTCTGCTTCTGTTTCCGATTTTAGTTTAAATAAAACACTTGAAACAACCGTATTGTTAATAGATGCAACACCCATTTGATTCATTGCATCAATTAAACCGTCTTTGATGGAATATTTTTCTCCATCAAAGAAAACAGCTAGGTAAGCTTCTTTTTCCTCAAATGAATGTTTAACATGGCTTTCATTTTTTAAAACTAATTTTGATAAACGATTTTTTTGCATATTTTTCTCTCTTGTAGCTTTTTGAATCATAAACCAGTCTATAATGGCCCAAATTCCTAAACCACCACAGGTTAAGAGTTTACCAATACCAAGTACTCGTAGGTATACGTTTTTTGAAATTTTACCAACACTCAGCATTTGTAAGTAAAAGTTATTTTGAGTTTTATCTACACCAAATAATGTAGGTACTAGACATGTAAGCATCACAGTTAGTGATGGCTCTGATAACGCAAGTATTCAATTTAATTGGGTTATTTCTGCGCAAGCAGCTTCTAGCTTATCTAATGAAGTCTCAAATACTTTGATCAATATTAACGGTTCACTAAATGACTGGTCTGGATTAGATTCTTATTCAAATGATCCTAATGAG
>JAYJME010001218.1:0-17367 GCA_036873775.1 Costaria costata
ACCATGACCCCCCCCCCCCCCCGCCGCGCGCAAAACAAACACCCCGACAACCAGCACCGCAAGAACAAACTACTGTCGCGAGCATGGTCATTGCTCCTAGCTCAATGAGATGTACATACCAGGTATACTGTAATAGCAGCATGCTCATTGCTAATGTACGTTATTGTACTTCGTATGATATCACTGCCCAAAATACTGCGTCGAGCAAGTGCTCATTGCTCATGTACCAGGTACATATTTCATCTTCATTCCTCATGCCATTGCACAAGCACATCCCACCCACCCCCCCTCGCCAATATGAATACCAGTATAGAATAGCAGCACTCACGAAGCTCTCCGTGTAGCTCTCGTACATGTACGAGTAGTCGTACGAGTAGTCGTCGTCGGACATGTAATCATCGTCGTACCCCGAGGTCGAAGGCGAGAACTCGTACGAGTAGCCGGAGGAGGAGGAACTCGACCCGCAGGGGTTGTAGCACTCCGTCGAGGTGCTCCCGGAGGAATACGGGTAGTAGTGGGAAGCGGAGCTCGAGCGAGTTGTCTGGGTCGAGTTCATCGAGGAGTAGGGGCCGGAGGACGAGGACATGGTGGACGTGGAGGAGTACGAGGAGGGGGTGTTGGAGAAGGAGGAGCTCGAGTAGTAGAAGTCATAGTCGTACGTAACGGTCTTGCAGGAGGCGGTGAACTTGATGGGTCCGTCCTCGAGGATCACCACGCTCTCGTCCGCGCCCATCATTTCGGAGAAGTAGACCTCCTGTTTTTTTTTAATCATACACACGGACCGTGTTGGGTCGGGTTGGGCGTACAAAGACAGGGTCAGAAGAGGTATCATCCATATCGACATATCAGGTAAATAGCAGCAGGCGCGAGGCAACAATGTAGTGACAGTCGACAACAGTAGTCGCAGCAGGAGGAGCAGCTACGAGCAATACGATTGATAGTAGGTGGCGACAGCGGACAATAAATGAAACTACCAATTGGGAACTACACAAAAGTAATAAAAGTGCTCGCTAGACGTACACATATTATATGTAAAAGCCTTTGCGTCGAAGACTACTGGCTTGTAAATGCTGTGATGTTTGTTTTGTGACCTTTGCATTATTATAAATTGTAACAAGCAAATTGTGAGTGCGCGCTTCAAGGTATGGAAATTCATGGGAGGAATAGAGATTGTTCTGTACCAGTACTACAGTACGCGACAGATGTTAAGAATCTCTTATTTTTGGCCAGACTGGAATTCTTATGTAAGACTGAGTGTGTTCCACACTATTTTCAGTACAAAGAGGTCGAATTCTTATGTTTGCCCCAAAATCTCAGCCTCAAATTCTTAATGATCAGATTCTTAACATCTGTCGTGTACTGTACTATAATAGACTGTTACACTCACACTTGAAGCGGGGTCACGGAGTAACGTAATATTCGTTATTTACTGGAGGAGTTCAATAGATACCGTCTCGCTCGCGGGGACACATACAACGTATCCCCGGGAGGGGAGGAAAATAGATAATCCTCGAAAAAAAGCCTTCACACATTCGAAACCCCGACAGAGGGGATATAAAAATATTTAGGAAGCATCACCAGAACAAAAACCTATTTTTTATAGGAGATCCCACCAGTAAGTTACTCATCTATAACGTTTAACAAGTTAATCTGCATACTCGCACGTGCCGAGCTAACACAGCAATAACTTGATGTTGATATCAGATTGGGGATATATGTTATCTGCTAACTTGTGTCAAATCATATTTTGCATACGAGCGAACACATCAACATTGTGTGTTTTATCGGTCAAGTACGTGATTTACCGAACCTACCTGTGTTACGATGAATGAGTATTTCCGCTAACATCATAACGTTATGTCACTCGCTACGAGCTGCTGGTACAGATTATAACATAGTAATACTATAATACATACTGTTGCTTACGGAATCTAGCTATTAATAACACGACAGCATTGTTTTATGCAACCGCCCGCCAACATGAATCGTAAACTCCGAACGCTATTATGTTACCACAATATTGAAAATTCGGATAGCGCAGTAACGTAATTTTAAAAACAAATCCCGCCGAACCTCAACATTGATGTGGAACGTCAAGTGTTACGTTATCCAAGGTGTGGAATCCTCTGTCTGTCTGTCTGTCTGTCTGTCTGTCTGTCTGTCTGTCTGCCTGCCTGCCTGTCTTACATACTTGGTACAGAGTAGGAGCCAAACACATGATCGTGCAAACAGCATTGGCTGCGCACCTCTATTGACCATTGTCTTAGTGGGATACTCGTATTTCGCCCGCAGGAGGCAAGCACCGCCAGTCGGGGGGGCACAACGAGCTTGTTGCATGAGCTCCAGCTCCGGAGAAATAATGAAAGAAATGACGCTCCACCCAATTGGCTTGGTTATCGATACGTACTGTAGTGTCCAAGAAGACGGGATCAAGAGAAGAATAGAGGAAGCAGGAAGTGCTGGAGGAGCAAGCTTTTGTCACAGCTCCGAATAGAAGAGCGCAGAGAACTTTCAAACAAACGGCGAACTCGAAGACATGTGGCCCTTGTTCATCGGTGTTCTTGTTCGGGTTCCAGAGATTCTGAAGTATAATACGTACTAAGCTTGGATTGTGGCACACAAATGACGCGTGCTACGATAGAGGTAGCATTTTTTGGCGTTTTTGTTCCTGAGGGACGGGGTTCCTTAACCCAAAATCATCGGCATGACATTCTTGTTTTGCGATATTGTTTGTGTGTACCTAGGTCATGGGTTCATTAATCGGGTTGCACTTTTAGTTTCCTCAAAATGACCTTGTGGTTGAAGTACAGTGCTCCTAAAGTGAGGAGCCTCACAAAAAAACTGGTGCACCTCTATCGTAGCATGTGTCGCATCTACAAAGTTGGCGTTTGACATTACGCACTGCTTGTATACCGCCGTAGAAGTTTGCGCTGCTTTGGTTTACTCGCTATAGATGACTGTGTTACCGATCACCGACCCGGTAGGCTACTGGCTACTGCTGCGTAGCAAAGTAGATTTCCTTGATGCGACCCCTCGATAGAGGTGACATAGTCAAAAATTGCATTCATGCGTTCGAAATTCCGTTGTTCGGGTGGTTTAGTTGTCTTTTATTTATGTACCAGGTAGATATCTGTCAGCATGTTTACATGTGGGATCCGTTGTTGCGTCGCGACAAAGCTTAATTGTTTCTGTGCCGCGTCGAAACGACATCAGCCGTTCCTGCATTGCTTTTGACGGGTTCTACATGTAATTTTACAGCTAATGCTACCCTGACAACGTCTATCCTGGCAACGCAAGGTACTGCTTCTACAACAGATTTCAAGCATGTACGACAATGCCAACCGCGAAAATATCACGCACAGGCCTTGAAGCCGGGTCCCCCTACACATAACAGAGAGATAAACTCGATACGATGCTAAGAACGCCAAGTAATACCAGGTACCGCCGTTATTGGCAGTAGGCTCGAATTCTGAAAATATATCAGTCGAACAGCCGGGCAGTACTAACTCTCGCCGTTTGCTTTTAATACGCAATCCACACTACACTATCGATACGAGTACCATGGTGTCGTTGTAGTACTCAAACGGGGTTAGATGAACCGTTGAAGACCAGACCGTGTTAGCGAGAGAAAGAGGCACGGCGGTGTATTACTGCTAAAACTCGCAATTATTGCATGTCAAGAAAAACTATTTATCGACGCTTTCAATCTGTTGACCATGACATAAAAACAACGAGCAGCCTACGGGTACGTACCGCGTTTCTGCCCACCCCTCGTGTGCACAAAGAAGACATCACGTGACTACAAAAACATACGAATCTTGCCCGCCAAATTATTACGAGTAAACATACTGTTACTGCAGTAAGTCAGGACCCAATATTCTTCGAAAAAAAGAAAAAATAGGAGGATGTATAGCTTTGCGTGTCTACCGTGGGTCCTACTTGTCCTACTTTAATTCAGAGTATGATGATGCAACGGCCCCCACGGGAAAAGATGTTTCGCGCAGTCGAAAACGATGAGATCTCGATGCTTGTCGTGTTGAGACGGTCGATGTCGCCGTGTTCAGAGACCCAGAAGTAAGGTTCCGTCACGGTCCTCAAACAAATGAAGACTGAAATTCAGCGACCCCATAAGCCTTGCCCAGGCACAGCCCTAAACGACGACGGTGTGCAATGACTCCAGAAGCGATGCCCCAGAACTCCTAACCGAGATCGATGATGATGATGATGCGTCGATTCCAGGCGACGTTCTCGTCCGGCGATCCTCGTGTACTCTCTAGCCCGAACCGGAAAGACACTCCGTCCGGTGATCTCACGTTGCTGTTGCGGCGACTTCGGGATCCGGCGCAGTGCCATCGAACCGTGCTGTGGTTGATTCCGAAAGTTGTAACATGTCAGCAACCACTACAAGCGCGTATTTATTTTTGCAGCGATCCCTCCCTTCCCCATATTGAAGCGACCCCTTGACGATGGCACCCCGGCGGTCCAATGTAAAAGTTGACGGCCAAAAGGTGCAGGGTTTCCCGACCTAACATTGCTAACATTGGAGACTTAGATGCAAACATGTACACTTGTTTTTTTTGTGGTTTCTGTGAGGGCTTCTACTGGGCTGTTATGGTGCTTGCGCGGTCGTTTCATGAAAATATATATATGTTAGGCCTCTCCACGAGGAGAGTAGACCATAAACAGACGGCACTATGGAAGTCCATGAGACTCCATGAAAGCACCACGATTGCACCATGGAGGCACCGTGGGAGTCCACGCACGCACCATGGAAGCGCCATGGAGGCATCTGATATCTCCGAAAGCATTATGGGAGCGCATAGCGAAGTACCGTGGAACCTATGGAAGCACCATGAAAACATGCAAGCAACCATGAACGCATGCAAGCAGCACGGTGCCTCCATGTTTTCATGGTGATTTCTTGAACTTCCGTGGTACTTCCATGGTGGTGGTGTATGCGCTATCAGGGTGATCCAATGGTGCTTTGATGGACTTTCATGGAGCTCGTATGGTGCGTCCAAGGACTCTCAACCAATATGAGGCATAAGTAATGTCCACCCTTTCAGATTAGATTGGGAAACATCGGTTAGGAGTCGGTTAAGCCATTCAGAAGGGTGAGTGCATTATTGGTATACTTTTGTCAAGTAATCAGGTATGATGGATGGAGCCTTCCGTGTTTTAGTTATTGGATTATACAGAGTAGGTACTCTTCTTTTAGTCTGTATGAGGGTTATATGATTGGAACAAGCGCTGCGCCTTGTCAGATGGCAAACTAAATAATCGTGGTGTGTGCGCCTCCATGGCTCCATGGCGTAATCTAATATCAAAGTGCTTCCATGCAAAATAATCGTGGACTCTTCCATGTTGCATCCACTAGACATGGGTGAACTCTCCTGGTGCTTACATGGTGCTTTCGTGAGGCTACCACATGGTGAATTGCGGTGACGCTATCGCTTTACGGTGCTTCCATGGGTTTCTCAATGGGATGTTCGTGGACTCCCCGTGGTACTTCCATGGTGGTGTATGGATTTATGGCGGATACTAGTGTACATGGTTTCATGGTGTGGTGGTTTTAGGTGTTCTCTTTTGGCTTCCATGGTGCACTCATAGGGTTTTTCCATGATGCACCCGTGATGATGCTTCCATCGTGCCTTCATGGACTTCCATGGTGCTGCCACAGTGCATCCATTGACCCACATGGTGCTTCCACGGTATGTTCATTGAAGCATGGTGCTCCTACAACACGATGCGTTTAATGGTCCGTCCACGGTGCCTCTATGGGATTGTGCTTCCGTGGTGCTTCCATGGAGTTTTCACGGACTCCCATGGTGCTTCCGTGTGACGTTTACGGAGTCCCTTGTTTGCTTCCATGGCGCTCTCATGGGGCTCCCATGGAATTTACATGGACTCCCATGGACCCATGCCACGATAGAGGTACGCCATTTTTGTTATAAGGCTCTTCACTTAAGGAGCCTCCATATCACACCCGAACACTGCTTTTGAGTAAACTGGAAGGGCAGCCAGACGAGAAAACCCATGGACTAGGCACTGAAAAAAAGCATATTGCCGAAGGCCCATGCTACGATAGAGGTGTTGTTCCATGATGTTTTTTTCTGAGGCTCCTTACTTTAGGAGCTCCATATATATCACACCCGAAAACTGTTTCTGAGTAAACTGGAAGGGCAGCCCGATGAGCAAACCCGTGGACTAGACATTAAATAAAATCATATTGCCAAACAAGAATGACATTGCAGACGATTTCGGGTTAAGGAGCCCCGTCATTCAGAAACAAAAAAAGCCAAAACATGGAACAACACCTCTATCGTAGCACGCGTCGGTGCACTCTTTTTCTTTCTGAGGCTCTTTAACTTTAGAAGCTTTGCACTTCGCCCAAAAACTGTTTTTGAAAAAACTGAGAGTGCAACCCGAGGCTGCCAAACCCCTGGCACAGGTACATAAAATATCCATATAATAGCAAAACTAGACTGACATTCCGACGAGTTTGGGTTAAGGAACCCCCGTCATTCCAGTAACCAAAAAAACCGCCAAAACGTGCTACCGCTATCGTAGCACGCGTCCTGAACTCTATGAGGGAATAAAAATGGAGGCAGGTACCGGGAGGGAGAAGGGAAGACACCTTTGTGCGGGATGCCGCTGAGGGTGAAACCTCCTACGAGATGAGCGGACGATGGAGGGTGATGTTCAAGAACAAAAGACATGTTTTAATATATATATATATATATTGCAGGAGTGAATGGAAGAATGATGTTCACCTGCCGGAGGACTGATATTGTAAAACGCGGCTTAATGCCCGAGAGACGTTGTTCGAAATCTGAAACATTAAATCTCGCACAGTACTGGAATGCGGGAGGCATCGTATTTGCTGAGAACAAGAAACATACCTCGATCATGGGGCCCTGGAAGCGAAGGATTTGTGCGAAGAAAAATATGCGAGCGAAGAAGAGCGGACCGCTTAGAGCGTACAGTGCGTGTCCCCACTGGCTCGAGTTGTCGAACAATTGGAAACCCAAACCGGCCGCCGAAAACAAAAGGCCCAGAACGTCGATAATGTTCCAGCGGTCTTCGAAGTACGTTTTGAGGTCTCGCATCATCTCGCGCCCCTCCCTGATACATCCAGCCTGCCGATATCCAAACAGGGAAAACGCATCCGCATTGTGTGCGGATGGTGACGGTTTGTTAGGCTCGCTCTAAATATATCTCTCTCTACACCCATAAAACATTTCTACCACGAATAAGGAAAGGGATTTCGTCGTATACAGCAGTGCGTTCATCCTCTTAGGCCTCGCGCGTCGTCCGTTTCGCTTCACGGCAGGCACGAGAGACTCATCGCCCATTCCACCGGCATAAAAAGCCGCGTATCACCGATGACGTTGTTGCTCAAACATTGGGACAATTTCACCCCGTTTGAAATCCCGAAGGCCTAAGTAGAGGTTGGCCTATACCTGCACCAACTGGTTGATATACACCAGCTTTATGCTAAAAATATATGCAAGTCCCTCTGAGCGCGGGGAACGCCCTGCCGGAGAACACGCTGATGCGGCTGTTGGAGCCGTGGCTCCCTTCCTCGCCGTTGATTGCGAAGCGCACTTGTTTGCCCGTACGCCTGTACTAACATTTGGTGTCAGTCGCCCATCTATGGAAGGTTACGTAGGATTCTTGTTTTCCTTTGGACCTAAACATAGGACATGTAACTGGTCAAAGCCCCTGTTTAGCATTCAACCTTCGTGTTTCGTTTAATAAGTAGTATTTGTGGCTTTAGCTGGACATATGCCTGGCTGGGAGACATCATTTCGAACAACCAAACACCTACACCTCGTACCTGGCCGACAGTTTACCAGTTTACGTTGCAACTTGGCAGTTTTCGGATTCGTGCTCGTTTCGGTATGTCTTATCCGTGTATACCGCTGACCTCAACCATTACCCAAACCCACAAAATCGATAACTTCTCCCCCGGTAGCTACACATGCGCAGCAGTGCTCGAAAGAAGGCCACGCAGGAACCCTAAGGGAGACGCGTGCTACGATAGAGGTTGCACTTTTTTGGCGTTTTTTTTTCTGAATAACGGGGCTCCTCAACCCAGTATCGTCGGGATGCCATTCTTGTTTTGCAATATTATATTTTTGTACACCTAGGACATGCCTTTGTTAATCTTGTGGCACTTTTGGATAGACTCAAAATCGATTTGTGGATCAGGTACCGAGCTCCTAAAGTGAAGAGCCTCAGAAAAACATATCATGGAACAACACCTCTATCGTAGCATGGGTCGGGATACGCTGCTAAATTCGCTCGCGTGGGCGTTTCGGCAAGACATACATAATGCCTTGGAAACGGAGTTAACGTTTTGCGGGCAAACTCTCCTAATATTTTAGGAGTTAACCCCTTTAGAGCCGGAAACGGTTTTTGGAGACAAAACTACTTGGAAACAGTGTGGGATACTTTTTCCGGTGGTGAAAGGGTTACAAACTGATGCGAAGACACAAGAGTACAGAGTTGGCTTGCCATGTTGTGCTCGTGTTTGAGGCCAATACTTGATTGACCACCTGAAACGGGAACGTATTGCGTCCGTCCTTACCCTTTGGAAGGTACGCTATGTTCACACTCTAAACCATCCGCGAAGGGCCCACCTAACGTTTGGTGAGGGCAGCTGCTTCCTCAAGTGTTGTACACCCGTCGTGCTATATACGGACTGGCGGGTGAAATCCCAAAAATCGTCGAAGCTGCAACTGTTTCCTGACATGTTTGGTGGTGCTGGATGGTACCTGTGACTTGACGAAGTCACTCTGTAGTCAATCGTTTCTGGCTGCCTACGATTGCCGCCCGGTGAGCCCGACCCCATCACGCACCCCATACCGAGCGTGACTAAATTTCACGGGCTGTGGTTGCTTGTGAGGAGGTATCTACTGTAGCTGTCCACAAGTGAAGTGCACGCGCTCAACTGGGGATCGATGTTATTCCATCTCTGTTTCTTCCGAATTCCGTTCAATTTCTACCACTTTCACTGCAGTACCCCAAAGTGGGGGTGTGGGACCTCCGTTGAAAGGTGTTGATAGGGCAACCTGAAGATAACCACAAGCTACTGTAGATGACACACTATATTCCAACACGAGTTCTCTTGTAAGGTACGAGCCAGCCGAAGGTCCAGACGCAGCGTAATAAAACAGCGGCGGTATATTATATTCCGATAAAACATCTAGGTATTAGAGTTAGCCGGAAACCCGGGGATGGGAGGTGGATAAGACCCTGCGTGGGGTTAAATAATCCGGCGCGTTTGGTTGTTGTTTTAGAGTACATGTTTTAACATCCGACGCGCTGGTTAGGCCGTCTGTGTGCGGAATGCCTGCAGTAGTATCGGTCGCAACGCCCTGTGAGGCACTATCGCCGTCTCGGCACCTACTATCCGCAGACGAAGCACGGTTAGTTTTGGCGATTGGGATCTTGCACACTTCCAGCGCATAACGGTCTGATTTGTGAGTATGAGCGCGATGTATATCGCGAGAACTTTGCACGGTCGGCTCAAATCTTTAAGGTCCGGTCTGGTCGGGGAAACGGGACCAGACCCGACCCGACCCGACCCGACCCGACTCGACCGGTTATATATATATATATATATATATATAAAGTAACCCTCATGACTCGCAGGTTGGATGGCGATATCTAAAATATACTACAGTATGTCCTTCAATGAGTGCTTGGATTTCCAGTTTTCGCATTGTGTAGAACTCAAGCAGACGAGCTTGTGATCTCGACGTGGTTACGGAATCAGACTTTTACACACCATTTGGCATCTACAAGCACGCAGTCGGCTCCAAGCTGCTGCCCACTTGATTCGAATACATGAGTTTGTTTCGACCGGATGCATAGCCGGTTTATGTGTATGTGTCTCCGTGGTGTATGTACGTCGTGAGAAACTTGCGTGTGGGTGACCATGCTGTTTGTCGTCGATTTGCTGTTGGTAGACGGAGCATTCACGTTGCAAGATACTTACATACCGACTGCAACTGTAGCGCAAGAATGCGATGTCGACGTCGTCACCTAATATGTTTCTTACAAGCGAAAAACAGGGGCGGGCGGGTAGAAAAAATTATAAAACGCTAGAAAATTGTCAGGCTTGCTTGACCAACCAAGCGACTTACCTGATGTTTGCTCGATTATCCAGCAAGAGTCCCCTCTGACCCGATCGTGATCAGCGTGGGTGTGCTGGCTTACGCGCTCGTCAAATGCAAGCAATCAATACCTGGGTTATTGGGTCCCAGTTCACCATATGGTGCTCTGCTGTGACCCCCGATTCCCGATCCCGACTTGCCGAATTCTCAATAGGTACAATATACCACGTTTTGTTCCTTGGACCCTCCGTTGCCGGAGACCGATACTGCGTGTACGAACAAACCTAGCCGATATCTGTACATGCAGTACCTTCAAGTAGCCGTCCACTTACATGCGAACAAAGGGAATGTTCTTGGAGAGCATGGTCGTTTTATTCGTGATCAGTTTATACTCGACGGTACATATTGATGTAACACAATACAGCAGTAGTGACCCCTCTATTGTGCCGGTACGTACCGGCAGGAAGTATCGGGACCACAGCGGCACACGGCACCACTCCGCTTGCCGCCCCTACTGGTTGTTTTCAGCTGTGCCAAGCGATTTCACAGGCACTATAGTGGGCAACCGGCACTACAGAACTATAGAAGGACCACTACAACTGTACCAAGTATTTATCGGTACATGCCTAGTACGTCCTGTACGTAGACGTCGACGCACCATATTTTCGTTTCGACACACCTGCGCGCAGTCCCCCCCCAAGTGCTGCCCACAAGAGATGGTCACACTGAACATGTTTCCGCGCATAGTTGTTAGGTTTGGAAATATCGGTGAGGTGGGCTTGGGAGGAACTTGTGTGTGTGGGCGAATGTTACGGAATTGTTTTTAGCAAACATTTTCACGCTATCCTCGCAGATGATAAATTTTGTTTATGCCGTTACTACTCTGAAATACTCCATCTGGTATCCACGGCCCTGGTTTGAATACAGGCTAAAGGTAGGTATTAAACGACCACGGACCAAGGAAGATGCATAATATTACTTTGGAGTATGGTAAGGAATGTTATAGTTGAGTCTCACAGTACATATTCCTGGCATGCACACGTCAGGCATGCAATACACTTGAATCTATATTACAGTAACCCTTCTACGGCTACCGCGGGTCGTGTCTGGCGCTCTCAGGTGTGGAGCCCGCAGCGGTCCCGCGGGGTACACTACGGTGCATGTTTCGGCCCCGGCCGGGCTCCGTAGCGCATGTGCTGCTGGGCGTCTAACGTTGCGCCAGCTGGGCTCTTTGTGAGGGGTGACGTTTTTCACTGCGAACACCAAGCATGGTGAAAACCGATCTTTCAGCTTTTCTATCGCTCGCTACCGTGTATATCATTACTCTCCAAGCTCTTTCGTTGGCGACAGCCACGACGCAACAGCAGCCGCGCTCCCAGCGGTTCCCTTCGGAGACCTCTACTTTGCCAGAGCGTTAACCCAGATCTATCCACAAACTTAATATTGAATCCACGGGGAGCTCCAACTCACCACGATGTAAACGGCGAAGAGGTATTCTTGCCAGGTCTGTGGTCCACCCTCATACACGATCACGACGTGGCTGAACACTGCCAGCATCCCGAGGTAAACCACCAGGTCCAGCACCATTCTCATGACTGGCACCCTGCTGTAGTTGCTGGATTTCGCAACCAGCCCGGCGACAATAAACTGCGCCCCTGGAAGCCACGTCAAACTAGGAGATACGCGGTGCGCTCCCTGAAGCAATGCCCCCGGCAACAGCAACCGTTTGATCATCATGGTTCTGCCCTCGGCCATGCCCCGCGTGCAATGGGATATGTCGCCTTCTTCACCAAATATGGAACGACGGATGTGGATGAGGCTGTTGCTGGCCGCTTCCGGTCCTCCACGCAGATCCTCCAGTTCACTCCGGTCTTTCAGCGCACCGCCAGTATCGCTCAGGCTCGGCAGACCTCGCGTGAATCTGCGCCCCAAAAAGTCCATGACCAGAGGTGCGGTGCAAAACATTTCTGTTTGCTGCCGTTCCTGGAGGGCTAAGCTCAGGGGGCCTTGGGCGGCCGTGGGTGCATCCGTTGCCCTCACCAATTCCGGCTCGAACACAGCACAGCAGCCATCCATTCCCCCAAGGAATCCCCGCACCGTTTGGGGTAGGCGCTCGAGCAGTCCGAGCAAAAGGCTGTCCACATTGTTCTGCAGGGAAACGAGACTCCGTTTCTCTCCATCTTCAGCCAGCTCGGCTGCCCCCGCTAGCCCCACGGAAAGGGACATCCCGGGTACGAACGGATTAGCGGCGGACGCTACCGCGCCCAAGCAGCACTTCTTGAAGCCCCTCTCGTACGCTTCCTGGTCGCTGCTCGAGAGCTTCACGAGGTCGTCGGGAGACGGTCGCGCGTAGTTTGCCACAAGGTACGAGAGAAGGCCTAGCGCGGCACGACGCGAACCCCCCTCCAGGTCAAGGGACATCTCGGCACACTCCGAAAATGTGGAATGCAGATCGAAAGTTTCCGCCACCTGTGCGCGTCACCAGCGGCAAACAATCGAGGCACAGTACATCAGGGTTACAGCATTTTTCCAGCTGGGGTATTGCCGGGGAAAGAGTGGGTCGCGTGCCGTGAGAGGGGTCCCCCTCAGTTATCTCCGGGAGTCCTCATATGGGGACCTCTCTATTTCACCCAATAATGGCCTTTGGGCGAACAATGTACTTATCGCATGACGACCAATCCCACCGCAAGGGTATCAAACTAAACCAAAACTCTTTCAAAAAGCAAGCGCTATTGGGCAGTTGGTCAATTTTGAATGTCCGTCGGTTTCATGAGCCACATGCTCCATGTGCCATGCTTGCATGTAAACATATGCTAGAAGGCTGCGAAAAGGGGCTCCCATGTCACCTGTGTGCCGGTGGCACCACGGAATGCCCCCCCGTGTTTTATTTCCTGGTTTTGCGACTTTGAACCCCTGCTAGTGCACGTGCCACAGACCTGAGCTGGGGCCCAAATTCGAGCCGTGTGGAAACGCGATCTCGAAACGTGCTTCGCGGCCGAGATGACGACACACAACCAACGGGGGGCCTGAGAAATCCGTGAAGTACCCATCCAAAGTCAATTTGGTACTTTGTCATATATATATATATATATGTAACAGACTGGCCGCGAGGCCACAGAAAGACATGTGCAATTGTCGTCGATACCGACCTTTGATCGTTCTAACAGCCTCGACGACGGTGGGCGGCTACATTAAGCGTATGCTGTAGACCATGTTGCTTGCGAGGGTCTACGTCGCTCTCACGCGAGGTGTGTTATTCGATACATATTTTTCAATGAAATCGTTCAATGAATCGGTCGACATCCTAGCTGTGATAGTATATAATGGTGTGTTGTACTCCACGCGTTTTGGCGGTGCAGCTCTGACCTACCGATGGCCGCCAGAGTATGGAATCAGCGGAAACTTGTCCCGACGCAGCAAGGACAGCCCTAGGTGCGAAAATTTTTCCTATAGGTTTGTTTCACACATACATCATACCCACGACAAGCGACATATATGTAATCCTTTGAAGCGGAGGGTGACTGTACGCACCTGGCTATCTTCCACCGATTCAATGCCCCCCAGGCATTCGAGGAACGCCCTCAGTAGAACGGGACTCTTGACCTCAAACGCTGTCCCCAACAGACATTTGCCATTAAACCTTGAGAAAGTTAACTCATGAATCTGGTAGAAGGAGAACACGATCCCACGAGAGCGAAAGCAGATAGTATTTTAGTGGCTTCCACTGGACGCATTGGTATTTTCGATATACGCGTCTTAGCTACTACATACCCCGAGGCTAGAGCGGAGCAAACCCGTGCAGCGATGCTCGTAGTTCATTGGTGCCGTCTCCGCATCCCAAAGAGGCAGCCAATATCCGTGTCCGGTAATCGAAACGTTGCTCCTCTACGTCTGTTGTGCGGACGAGTTTCATACCATGACGCAACACAACAGATACTTTCTTCGTCCATCGCCGTCGTTCACGAGGCTCGGCGATATGGCCACTGAGGATCGTACTCACCCCCGGTCCCCGGGTTTGCTAGCAATTATTTCGATGGCGCCAATCGCGCCGCTATTTGGACGCGCTGTGCTTGGGCCTTCGGCCGGTTCGTGCCTTCGGCTGGTTCGTGCCTTCGCAGAAGAGTGGCTATATCAGCGTTGTGTTCAATCTACCGCAAAGTCTGATGATCTCGAGATTGGCAGCCCGCAGGTTTTTCACGGAGGTACTACAGCTCGGGGTTGGGGCCCCAGTTGTCGAACCTGGCCTAGCCTCGGAAGGTAAAACACGAAGAAACAAAAAACGCAACAGCACCACCTAACTGAACCATTGCCCTTCTACCGCGGCCCACCACAGCCACCAACAAGCAACCAGAGCCGACGAAACTACTAGTGTCCGTTCCTTATGAGCTGTGTGACAGCAACCGGTTCACGAGGAATATGTCACCGGCAGCAAAAAACGACCCACGAGGTGATTTCGTTGGGTCAGGGCCCGCGAGCCAGCAGAACCAAAAGTCGCCAAAATCGGACGTATTCATGCGCTAGCCTAGCGTAGCCGAGAGCACCAGGGCTACACAGCCAATGAAAAAAGACACTCGCCAAAAACGCTCGCTGAAGGTCCTGGCAAATCGGTGCACGAACAATATGCGTCCTGGAAAGTTTTAAACCCGTGAGAGGCAGTACACCTTTGTTTGGCAACAAGATATGGCATACTAGGCAAACCGTGTACCAGATATCAGGTACGATTTGACGGGGGCTCCGTGGTGGATGTCTGCCACCACCACGTGTTTGGGTGCACCTGCGCGCTGGTGAAAGTAGCCGGCAGGGAGCTGACCATGGCCGAGAAATAAACGTGGCCGTTATCTCGTACCGATTGCGCCCAGCTACAGTAACCGTGCTTATCTGTCGCCACGAGAATCTGGACCACCTGGAAGTATGCGCGAAGCAATACGTAGCGATTCCGAGAAGAAACGAACGGTGTGAAGATGTGAAGCATTCCGTGTGATGTGAAAGGATTTGCATCGTATTATGTGTTACAATATCCCTTCGGCCACCTCTCCTCCTACGGGGCTTTAGCCCTGCGTTGTTCACTGTGGTATATTCGAACGCGTGCGGCATCGCGTAGGTTGCATATATGAAGTTGTGGCGTGGGAATAACGCTGTAGAGCAGCAGGGGTGTTGTGTGGTGTATGCCCGTGATGTGAACTCCACTTGGTACCGTGAGCAATACCTGCACTTGTCGGCTCTCTCACAAGTCCAAAGGCTCACCAACAGTCCTTCGCCGCCGCTACGGGTATTTTCGAATATACATTAGGCCTTTCCTACCCGAGGGAGATACCTATGGGTCCACGCATATTACGGTCGTTCGGAACGATCGTATGTTGAAGTGCCGCATCTAACCTTCTTCAGTTAGAAACGGATTCATAATTTCGGAGGGGCTGCGTCGTTATTGTTGTTCTAAACAGCAGTCATGCAGCAAATATCTGGCTGTGCGGTTCGACGCGGCTTCCTGGCGTATCCACGACAAGAGAGGCGATCGTCAACAGCGGTGCACCACCGATACCCCGACCTGGATTGCTGTTCCACGTGAACGGAAGGCGTTATTTTCCCAGGGATAGCATCGTTTTTCCCTTTTAATACGGGAAATAATTGATACCCACCCTCTTGAAGGTCATACACATTGCCGTGCAGCATAAATCTTGTAGAAGTACAGGTGTCCTCATTTGAGAAGGGCGTTGTGTTTGTGGGTGCCGACGATGGGTTTACTCAAAGAAGCAAGGCAACAGTTCCCATGCCGCTTATGTCCAACGGTGTCCTGAGCAAAAAAGAAAATTCGCGTTCGAGGCGACCTTTCAATGTATTTTGGTGTTGCTTTAGTTGGTACCGTTACAAGGCAATTCTCGGTAATTATTGTTCGAAGTCGTCAATTTTTAATGTTTATATACTCCGGAGTCTCAGATACCCACATCCTAGACACGGTATTCAAAATTGGATGGCGGGGGATTGTGATGATAATCTAAAATATCATCCTACCGGTTGCTTGGGTGTAACACACTTGGTTTGGATGGCACTGAAAACCAATAGTCTACACCAAAGCAACTTTTATGATCATCGTATAGCTTATCACCACGTTCCCCCGGGTTCAAAGTTTGAATCAAATGTTGGATCGCAGCGGGTTGTAGTGATTAAGCTACACGTTCATCATGCAAGTTGTTTTGGAGTACATTATTTCTTTTCTTTGGCGCTGTGTTTTGATTTCCGTCTGTTCTTTACTTTATGTTTGCTCATGACCACAATCTCCCGCGATCAAATTTGTGAATATCGTGTGTAGAACGAAAAAAAGGATAATAAAGAGGTCACCACGAACGCGAAAGTTCAATGTTTCCTCAGGGCACCGTTGGGCACAAGCGGCGTGTGGGTTGTTGACCTGGTTATTTCAGTTCAACCATCGAGAGCACCCACACAAAGACAAGAGGCCTTTCTCAAATTGAAGACCCTGCAGAATCGATATTATCACTGTTGTGAACATTTGCTGTCTCTGCAACCGGGTCTGGATGCCATATATCTGCGCGAATGGTGTCGGGGGAAGCTGAACCTCCGCAAGCTTGACGGGGTTGCCCCATCGGGCAGAGAGCCGAAGCCCGCGCGCAGAGAGCCGAAGCCTGCGCGCAGAGAGCCGAAGCCCGCGCGCCCGTGCGCACCGTGTACGCGACGGCCTCGCGGCTCGACGTTGGGGCGGGAACCCGATGCGTTTCGTCTCCGTGGGCCAAGTCTAAGAACGGAAATAATTCCACCAGATACGTCACGAGATATACATATGATTATTTCAGGCATGCAGGTGTCTCACAAGCCAACGGAAGTCGTTGGACACACTTCTACTTTATAAATGTCGATTGGTTTGACTGACGACAGTATAGGTGGATCTTCGATCAACGAAACATACACGACAGCAGCACGACACAAACAACACACAAGAAGAAGCAGCACGGCACACAGCACCACCACAGGGTACCACATCAACCCATCTTCACCGAGTAGCACGAACCTGCAGCAACCTACCAGGTACACTGTAGTGTCGCCGGCTATAGACACCCCTCACATCTGGGTGGCATGAACCTGAGCGGTCAAGAGCCGTGTATAGGCCGAACCAACAACAACAACAACAGCAACAACAACAACAACAACAACAGCAACAACAACAACAACAACAGCAACAACAACAACAACAACAACAACAACAACAACAACAACAACAACAACAACAACA
>JAYJME010001219.1:0-17360 GCA_036873775.1 Costaria costata
GGTAAAGAGCGACAGACTAAGTTGGCATTGGTGTGTTTATTAGCCGATGGACATTTATTGATTGAAGATTTACCGGGAATGGGCAAAACAACGTTAGCGGGCGCATTGGCTCGAACATTAGGGTTAGATTATCAACGCGTACAATTCACCAGTGATATGTTGCCTGCCGACATTTTAGGGGTGTCCATTTTTGATAAGCAGCACAGCGACAAAGTAACGCCTCTTGGGGCGTTCCGAGCAGCCGACGACAAAATGGGCACACGCGGGGAATGCAAAGCAAGTAACCCCGGTGGCACTACTAAGCAGCACCGCCTGCTGGAATCTGCCACCGCCTTTCCTCACTCCTCAATTCGACACCACGAGGTATTCCCTCGACACGTCATGAGTCATGACAGCTAATAGACACGTCATGAGTCATGAAAGCTAGACACGCCATTAGTCGTGACAGCTAGACACGTCACGGGTCATGACAGCTGAACACGTCATGAGACATGACAGCTAGACAGGCCATAAGTCATCCAGCTAGGCACATCATGAGCCATGACAGCTAGATACGTCACGAGTCAGGGCACCCAGATACGTCACGAGTCAGGACACCCAGACACGTCATTTATGATGACAGCTAGACACGCCATCAGTCATAACAGGTAGACTCGCCATGATTCATGACAGCTAGACACGCCATGAGTCATGATCGCCATGGTACGGCTACGGCTACGATAGACACGTCATGAGTCATGACAGCTAGACACGTCACGAGTCATGTCAGCTGAACACGTCATGAGATATGACAGTTTCGACCACGATCGTCTTCCGGTCTACGGCACATCGCGCTCGTTTGGAGCCCTCAAGCTGACTTCCGGGTTGTCCTTGGTAGCTGCAAAGTTGTTGAAAATCTGCTCCAGGGTGGTCTGCCCGACAGCATAAGAAGCTAAGCCCAACTGGGAGTAACGAAAAAGGGAAAAAAAAAACGAAAACAGGCGAAGGGGGAGAGCGCAAACACAGGTATGCCTCTTCATTTTGTTCCTTCGATTTCCTGCGTCAAATCGTACAACGTACCTGGTATGATATACATGCATGTATCTGATACGTAATCGTACGTACGTACGTACGTAGATTTGGTTTTGATTTTTGTTCATGTTGGGTGCGATTTCCCCCGGTTATTTTGTTTGTATTGGTTCGCTTTTTCTTCCACTCCAGAGCTGTTGTTGGAGCCGGTCTTGTGCCCACGGAATAGATGATTGCACTGCTTTGACGTAAAAACAACACCAACAAGTGGGCTCCCAGAGCTGGAGCTTAGGCAAGCTGCACATAAGAGACTCCGTGCCGAGTCTCTATTAACTATACAAAGGCTGCTGTGGTGATACTAATGGCAGTACGTATCCGCACATCGAACTCAAAAGTCCAACAACAGCGATGGCCATACCAAATTGTGCGGCGACATGGAATTGGTCAGGCTCGATACGCTAGATAATTGCCGGTCGCCTATCATCGCTGGAAAATCTAAGGACGCGTATCCGCCGTGCACGACATTCAACAAAGCGACACACCGTCTGGAAATATCAATCTTTCTGCGGGGTTGTAAAGCTACTTAGTAGATGAACCGCCTCTGCTTGCACCACCTACCATGTACTATCAATATCCATAGCGTTAGTTTATTGGCTCCAGTCCGCCAGAAAAAAGCTTGGTGACCTCCTGAGAGCGTCAGCCAAGTTACAAATACGAGCCAGTCGCTGCTCCTACGGCTAAGCAAGCTCCGTGTTTGCGCTACCCTTTCCTCTCCTAGACCGTGCATCGCAAATCACGCATGGAAAATCGCACCTTGGCCTTGGCGGCCTCGAAGTGTCCGAAGACGTCTGCGAGAGTCATGCCGTGCTGGTGCGGGATCTTGTACCGGCACGAAAAGAGAGTGAGTCTCTCCACCACGTCTGAGTAGAAACAACAAGATGACAATATTAAAGAGCAGTTTACGGCGTACGGCAAAACGGAAGGCGCGACAGTGCATCAGTTGCGCCGCGCTGCAATCAGCCACGACTTGTTTCGAAACAACCGGTAGAACTCACAGCTGACGTGTAATACTTATACGAACTACCAGGTGTAAAACAAGGAGGGGCGATCGTCGGGGATCGGGACTCACCGCTCCCGAAATGTAACTCCGCGAACAGTGTACCCGCCCTACACAAAGAGAAACAAAACCCACCAGAGTTCATGATAATTGTTGGGGACGGTGGCCCTTAAACCGCCGTACTGCAGGGCCAGTCCACGTTTCGATTGTCGGGACAACTGGCAACTCGCGAGGTTTGCGATCAACGTTTCCACCTCCCGCACACGCCCTCACGAGGGCAGACCGATGAAAAAAACTCCCAACAAACGCGGAAACCCTTGCACTACTCACGACCACCACGTCGGCCAAGCGAGGGCTACTGTACAGCACAGGGCACCCAACAAGAAACAGAAAAACTGGTCCAGGCTGGATTTCTTATTTGAGAATGGTCGCGTTCTACACTACTTCAGTATAACGATTCTCGAATTTCTCATTTTCCTGTAATTAGTGTCAGTCTGCCCTTTTGCCTATTGCTCGTGTTCTTATTAGGTGTCCCATACTACTGTACAGGTCTCGCCGCAAAGAACAGCTCATTACTCTCTTTCACATTCATGGTTCGTGATCATAAAAGGTTTGGACGATGGTTCGGCACCTGCTCCGGGAAATGTTTCGGCCAGGAAGATTTGGAGCTCGTTCGCTCTCTCTTCGCACAGGTACCAGTCGACGAACAACCTGAGAGGCAACGCACCACCAGGGAGCAAACGAGGACAGCGGCATGCTGCACTCAGGAAAAGGTGGCAGCATCTTGGAAGCACAACGAAGACGACCAATATCATGCAGTCACGGCGCGGCGTCAACCGTCGACAGCATAGACATACATTCCAAACACGAACTCATTGGATTGGAGCAACTCATAATCTGTCTTTAATGGGTACCGCATATGTGCAGGAACACTCCCTGAGCTCCACAGCTGGCAGATTTTGTTTCCCTCATTAACAACTATATATCGTTCATGAGGTTGTTTAAAACCCGTAATACTTGCGATGGAAGTATGCAAGTATCGATCATACCATAGCTTACAAAGATGAATTTCGACAAAATCCTAGATCTCACAGCTGAGGTGTTTCAATTAAATAATATGTGCAGGAATGGTTGTACGTAGAAGAATGGGAACGCGGGCGGCTGCCTTCACTACCACAGTTTATTGGCCTGACCAACCCGTACTAGCATGCCATTTTTTTAAATGTTTTTTATCCATATGTTTCATCCGCGATGTGGTCAAGAGACGGACGACAAGCTGCAAACACTCAACGGTGTTAATTCCAAAACACACGGGTGTTAAATTCCAAAACACCTCGTATTATATGACAGACCCGAAGCCATCCACGCAACTCGCACGCTCGAAGTTATTTTTCAAGCGACTTTTTTGTTACACAACCAAACACTAGTACACCTACAGTAGTAATGTACGTAGACCCCCCTATACGGTACCTGATAGTAGTTTTCAGGGCCTGCACGCAGGGCATGCAACGCGATTTGAGGAGCGTCAAATATGTTTAATACAAGGCACAGCGCACTTTTCGTTCGATAGCGGCACTTTTCGCTTGATAACGGCACTATTCGCTTGATAGCGGCACTCTTCGTTTGATAGCGGCACTAATCGCTTGATAGCGGCACTACTCGCTTGATAGCGGCACTACTCGCTTGATAGCGGCCCTATTCGTTTGATAGCGGCCCTATTCGCTTGATAGCGGCACTATTCGCTTGATAGCGGCATTATTCGTTTGATATCGGCATTATTCGCTTGATTAGCGGCGTTATTCGTTCGATAACGGCACTATTCGCTTTAAAGCGCACCTTGCTGGCAGCGTTCCCCCTTCCGACCCCAGGACGTCTCGCAGGAAGGCGCCGCTGCCGCTTTGCAAAGCGCTTTCCAGCGCGGCAGCCCTGTCAGATAGCGGAAAATGTCGAACAAACACGCACATCATCCCAGTATAATATTAACACGCGAGTGATAAAACCCGAGCAGGCAGATAAACACGGGAGACGTAAACATTGTGCCGTGTGTTTATGTCTCATATATATTTGTTTCCCTCAATACATAGGACTATATAATCATGAGGTTATATAAACCTCGTAGTACTTGCGATGGAAGTGTGGAAGTATCCCACAAAGCTTGCAAACGTGGTTGAGTTTCGACGAAATACTCGATCTCACAGCTGACGTTTTTCTAAAATATAATGCACCTCCAGCGGACATAGCGCGTCCAGAGTTCAGGCGTGAGGGTTCCGGTGCCATGCACCAGAGCACACCAAACAATATTTGAGCCGAACGAAAGGTAAGTAGCCTGTTGTGTTTCATTTTTCGACATCGTGTAAATCACTTCCAACGTGAAACTCTTAAGCTTACTACTAGACCACATTTCAGAGACGACTACAATGATTAACAAGGTGCAGACAAGGTGCACATAACTGTACAGTGCAAACTGAAGGACTGAAGCAAAGGGGGTCGTATTGCTTCGCTTTCGCCAGGCGGGCTTGTCTCCCTCACAAAACATGTCACGATATAAACGACTCGCCGAGTGCCTGCATATCTGTAGCTCCTGGCACATCTGTGACTGTAGCACTAAAGTAGCACCAAAGCTCTTCAGAGCGGTGCATACGGGGATCGGCAACATCTGTCACAAAAAACAATGCACAAAGAGCTCTACGGGTTTCGCAACGTCGAGGTATACAACAGTAGTTGAAACAACAACAAAGCATCTGAAGGCCTACCTCGCGCTGTTCTCCCTCGCCAAGACTCCGCAACACACTTCCAGAGGAGCCCTCAACCTCGCCCTGATAAAAAAAAATAACAGCATCGATCGGATCATCAGCCAAGCCGTCGGCAATCAACGCGAACATGTTCACGCAAAAAATACTCAATCGTCCCGAACGCTTCCATCAGGGACGGTGCAACTCCCAATTAACGCGCCTTGTCTCTCGATCAACGACCAGTTGTTCTGCAGCTGCCAATATCTCGCTACCACAAGCCACGTGACCCCTCGAATAATGTGATCGGTGCGAGCAGGCCGCAGATTCGAACCCATGGGCACACGTGCCGTACGGCATTGCGACATCACCCCGAGGACAACCAAGCGATATCGGTCTCGGCCCTAGGCCCCGGCAAACGACAATAACTATCGATCGTGTGGCGCGTGAGGGACAGCACAGCCAGTTGCACCGAAAAATGAAAAATGGTCATACATCGTATATGCTACGATGAACGAGTACAGTAACGGGAGCGCCGCTCACTACACGAGCCCCAAATCTCGTACATCATCCAAACCTTACCAGTCACAAAGGGAACAAAAACAAAACATGGAAAATTTAGCACAAAACCACAACATGCATTTGCAGGTGGACGGGAAAGGGAAATATAATGCACATATTTTGCTTCGACAGCCAGGCAGCCCGACGTAGGCGTGAAAATATAATAAAATAAAGTCAAAGCATCACCTGTCGAGTCGGTCACCCATGACCAGGGAAACACCTCGCTCCTGCAAGATGCCAATGACCTCGGCAGCCTCCGCGTCTGATGGCGGCTGAATCTTGATGTCTGCTTCAAAACCTCTCCCAAAGCGTTGCTTGAGGTGCTGTGAAGACCCGAGGCACCGTAGGCGTCCATTAACCTTGAAGGGCGATAGGTTTGACACATCCGACAGATCAGATTGCCATTCATGATCTGTGTCCTTCAGGGTAGACTGATCCCTCGTTTACATGGTCTGCATGGCCTAGATCATGTTGCCGGGTGTGGAGCCGCATGATCTGCATGCTCTAGCACAAGTTTCCTGGGTTGGACCTGTATTACACAGATCCTGCACAACCTGTCATGACGACAGATACATGGTATATAGATGATCTAGATCGTGATCTATCCTGCCTCGCGAAACCCTAGCGACAGCTAAGCTATCTTACGACGGGTACAGTTTGTTGGAATAAGGTCACTCTTAGGTTTAGCGGAGTTGACAACAGTACAGTAGCACAAGTTGGGGGCGGAGATCAATAGGAAACCTTTGTGTTTTTTTACAGGAGGTCCGACTTTTTGAATCACAAAAACAAGCCCGTACTTTAACAGCACTTACAAATTGTCTGGTGACAGGTGAGGCGAGCACTTACCATGATGCCGATGTTGTTGCACAAGCTCTCAGCCTCCTCCATGGAGTGCGTTGTTAAGATCACGCTGCACTCCCTGTCGGTCGTGGTCATTCGACTGATAATGTCCCACATGAATCGTCTGGCAATCGGGTCCATTCCTGCAGTGGAGAAGAGACAACGAAGCGCAAGCGTTACCACTACAAAGCCCAGCAAAAACTGCTTTTACAATGGGGTGCCCGATTTAAGAGGGTCCATACTACAGAGAAAACGGACTTAAGAGCGATCAAATCGGCTTTGTCACGTCTTGCGATGCCTAGAATAAAATCTATACTTGTACACTACAACATAAGAGGTACATGATACCCAATCCGAGATTAGAGTGGCAAAACCTATACTTGCACACTAAAACATACCAGGTAGCAAGTACATGAGATACGAGGATAAGAGCGGCACGGGAGATACGAGCGGTAACATTAACACTGGCCTGTTCCGAGGGGCTCTTAAATCGGGCACCCCACTGTATCTAATGAATTCGATTTGGAAATGTGACTGCGAATGGCGGCCATCTATGGGGACAACGGGGCGACGGCTATTCCATCACATGAAAGTGTATGACTGGCCGCACCAAGAAGCAAACACGTGCAGACTGCCAAAACAAACGATAAGCACACGCAAGACGCAAGAAGTAAACAAGGACTCGCTATAATAGCTCTGTGCTGCATGCACCCCATCCATATCTCTGTTGTTGCTGCTGACACAGACGCTTGCACGACAATGGAACAGCATTACTCCTGCTCATGATCTCATGATGTTGATGGTGACGCTGCCATCACCGAAAGCGGCGCGATCTACAAAACCCTGACTCTAACACAGACCCCGCACAAGTACATTTCTATTGTTGAAACGTCGAAGAAGACGGTCCCCGCAACTTCGATGTTTGGGCGGCATACAGCACGCTATCCTCACGACCGAACACACAGCCCAGGTGCGGCGGGGCGCCGTCCTTACCCTAGCTCCTAGCCCCTATCCCCAATCCTACGAGTTCTGCACCGCGCAAGCCCGCTGCACTAAGATAATGCTACGTGTTGTGGCGTTGTCGAGCGCCGAACTTGCAACCAGTCAGGATGATGTGTGGATAATGGGCATATCGAAAAACACAGCGCGTCCAAGAACCGAAAACTTGGGGCGATGCCGATGCCGGATGATGTTTCAGTAAATAAAAATTGACGCTGCGTGTCGAATTTTATTTGGTGTCACCTGTGCTCGGCTCGTCGAGGAACACAACCCTCGGGTTGCCGATCATGGCGATGGCCACAGACAGCTTGCGTTTGTTTCCTCCGCTCAGCTCGCACGCCTACCGAGCGTCGCCAAGAAAGCAAGAGCAGCAGCAAAAAGAAGAATAATGGATATTCGCTTAGATAATCACGGAGATCGCTAAAAATAATTATGAACCATATGCAAATGGTTCAGACGGTGTATGTATAAATCCGAACTATGACCTACTACGTATGGTGTGTACAATGTTTTTTTCTGATTGCTATGCCCCCCGTGATAGAGTATTAGACTACTACTATTAATATTAATACTATTAGTAATACTATATGTTCACCTGCTACTAACTCGGTAGTTGACGTTTTATTTGCACGGCTGGTTAACTGATGGATTGACTGCTTCGTTGGCTGGTCATGTTCTTGGCTGTCTAGGCCGTTCGGACCATAAAACATTCGGCCAGTCAACAATTGATAGCGGACAAATCGGGCGACTAAAAAAACACGATTCACTGAACGAAAAACGAAAATCGAACCATAAGTGAAACGAAAAACACAACGCAGAGGTACTGCTTGGTCATGGAGGCTCACGAGCGGGCACGTTTGGGGGTGGTGAACTACCAACAGCGCGACAGCAAAATATTATGAAGTGCGAGGCTCGATCACAATCGCCTGGGGTCACGGCTGGCATGGAATGGTACCATCAACCATATTATAACATTATATAAGTTGGCGCGCCGCAATTGGTGCTGTGACGCCCTGTAAAGAAAAGCGGGCGTCAGACAACGGGCACGCGCCACCGATCCTGTTGAATTCAATTGCACGTGAAACGGTCAAATGTTCTCACCCTATTAATACTATATATTGTCTATATCACACGACACAGCCGCCTACTCCTGCGCCGGGGAAGGTCAAGAGCCTCTGAAACAAACAACAGGTAGCAGGGTGGAAGCGCGTTCGAAGCGAACATACGGTATGCCGTCATGCAGCAGTCTCTTTCACCTTGGTGGACTGGAAGGGTTGCAGGTCCATCTCCTGCATTTTATCTCCCGCCACCTTGCTCAACCGATTCTCCGGCACGCCCTTGATGCGGGCGTACAGCAGCAGGTGCTCCTCCACCTGCGGTTCGTTCCCATTGCCGAGACGCTTCGTGATAAGTGTGACAATACCATGGTTTACTCCCGCACATCCATCTAAACCACATATGCTGTAACTGCTACAGCAAACCCCTTTAGAACCGCAATCAACCCTTTTTTTTGGACAAACTACTTGGAACTAGTGTGTGTATCATCTTTTGAAGAAGTAAAAGGGTTAAGGGTGCATGGAGCCTTCGGTGTGCACGCTGCGGTTGCGCCGCCTCCGTAGGGAGAGCGAGATGGAGTCGCCACATCCCCGCCCCCCCCCAGGGACTCAGGCGACTGTTCCAAGCTGCATTACTAACCCCAAAAAGCCCCCGTAGCTGGAGTGTAATACCAATCTACACAACAAGCGAACATCCTATCGACACCACACGGGTAATTGTGCCAGAAATGATCTGTTTCGCAAGCGAAGATACCCCGGACATACATTGATTTTACCACAAGATGCGCCTCGATCTTGGCAACCCAACGCGAAGACACAAAACCAGTAACAGTAAAAACAATCGCACGAAACCCCGCACAGCTCATCCCCCTAGCCCGGAATCTTCGTTGCAACAAAAACGTACCACACGCCATTTTCAAGAAGGTGGTGAAGGTGCCGCAACCAACGATTCAATGCATACGAAAACGCTCTCAAGACACGCCACACCAAGAAAATGCTGCCATCGACCGCAAAACAAAAACGGTGCTTCCACAAGGCCTCCTTCTGAGTATACACGATTTGGCTCGGTTCGCAACAATTGCACATGCCCCCCCAGCACCTCCTCTCTACATGAGGAACGTTGCATACATATTAGGCGCGATGGAAGCATGTCGGCATTCCAGAACACCTGTTAATATGAATTTCGACAAAATCCTCGATCTCACAGCCGATGTTTTAATTTTAATGTTTTCTAAATAAATAAATGGTGTGTCAGGCGGTGCGCCACCATGAATGCATGATGGGTGGATGGTGTAACACGTACCAAGCGGAGACGCAGCATGAAACAACAATGTCAAAAACAAGCCTCCTCTTCTTTTCATCTCACTTATACTTGCCGTACACTTCTTAGACAGCATTTCGTCAATTTGTCAAAAACTGAGCCGCGAATATTCTCGTCAATTTGTAAACAACTGAACCGCGACTAGTCTTGCCCGCTTACCGTGAGGAGGTCTAGAAGGGCGTCATCCTGAGGGCAATAGCCGATGTACCTTCTCAGTTTGTTCTGCTCACAACAGGGGACAACACAAAAGGACAACGCGCAAGCACAGATAATATTGTGTTGTTCAAACGCTCAGCAGTATATAGCAACGACAAAACCACACGAAAGGGCCCGCGATCAATGTCAGAGTTGACCTTTCTCGTAGAATAAGGTCGTGTGATTTTGCAACCGGGTACACAACACAAAGGACAGCGTGCAAGCACAGGTTGCTTATTGTGTCGTTCAAACGCCCAGCAGTAAGTATATAGCAACGCCAAAACCACACGAGAGAGCTCGCGATCAACTGGCCCTTCTCGTGGATAAGGTCGCGTGGGCGTTGACGCTCGCGATGAAGGTCAGAGTTGGCCCTTCTCGTAGGGTAAGGTGGTACGGGCGTTGCAGAAGGAAGGCATGGGAGTGGGAGAAGCGATGGGAACATCGAGGAAAACGTACGACCCAACTGCAACCCGTAAAGGCGCGTGACAAACACACCCAAACCCAGGCAAGGCGAGCGGCATTCCAAAGGCGGTGAAGCACGCCTTCAATACACTTATGTAATGTCGTGATCTGCTGCCGTAGCTTCGGACTGGAAAATACATAAAACTGAGTTTGCAAAGCCGAATTGCAAGGATTCCAACGCTACACCCCCAACCCGAATAACAACAACAGTGCCACTAGCATTTACGTACGGAGCAAGATACCTCATTTGACCAATATCGGCAGCAGCCCAATTCCTTTCAGGCAAGGTGCAGAATTTCCTACAAATTTGTACCAGGATTCAGGAACTGTACCGCCTAGCAGGAGATTGCAAGGCGGGGTATTACCTGCTCGGTTAGAATGTCGTGGCCAGCGATCGAAGCATCGCCTTGGGTCGGAGAGACGTCGCCAGACAGGATGCCCAGCGTCGTGCTCTTCCCTGGCGAACGAACCAAAACATAAAAAAATCAAAACAACAGTAGATAAAACATCAAACAACAACATCGTGCCACCCTACGAAAAACAAACTCCATGCTTCATCGCATGACAAGCACACCGTTACTAAATGTCCAAGTTCACAGAAAATATTAAACATGAAGGCGTTATCATTGCCCCTCTTCGTAGTCATGAAAGGGGGGGCTTCGGGCCGTGGCCGAACGGTTGGCAGCAAAACAATTGTCACGTCTGAACCTACGTCTCCCATCGTAGGTTGACGGCTAAGTGCTTGTAGCCAGTAGGATAGCGGTCGTTGTCAGCCAACGCATGCGCACGTCCGGCATCGGCTCAGCGTTGTTGTCAGCTAAAGCAAAGCGTCGCCGTGGGCGCTTTCAACCAGAGGTGTGTGTAGATGTGTAGATGTATGCACAACAAGGTTTGACATGAGCAATGCTTACAATCAGCCATACATGTAACCATTCCACCACAATACGATAAATGACTCTACGACTCCATAATTACTCCGTGAACACTCCCTGACTATAACCTGATTATTAATTAATACAATCCACGACTGGTCCTTGATTAGAGCTCGTGTTGAGGCCGTGTGCCGCGTCCTAACATTCCCGGGGGGTCATCTTCGAAACACCGCTCCCTGTATGTAGTCTACTTGCGCCGCCACGATTTGGGCTTACCTGCCCCGTTGATACCAAGGAAGCCGAAGCAGTCCCCTTTCGCCACGGAAAAGCTCAAGCGGTGAACCGCCACCTTCGGTCCCTGGCAACCAACATAAAAAAACGCAACCCGATTACATTACATACAGGAGTCAGTGACTTATGGAAAGGAAATCTAAAATAACAGTAACCATGTCCACGCACGCGGGATGGGGCACGACAGCGGAACCCAAGGTGTCTCCCTTGCCTGTGGCCACCCGAGGCCCCGTGACATCGAGGCTCGGGGGTCAGTCATCCCAGCCGTTCGGTGGGTTGGAGGGTGTTAGCAATAACTACATTTGTTTTCATGACAAAGAATCATAACACGGATAGCGTCACTTACGTTTGGATAGGAGCAGCCGAACCACAAAATGACATCATACTCAATTCGAAAGCGCCCTACATTTTCATGCTTAATGTCCCATGACGTCGCTATCGTCTGCCTTCTAATATTTCCAACTCTCCGCTAGGCTTGGTAACAAAAAAAATAACGAACACCACCTCAACCTCACCAGCTGACCAGAAACTCGCGAAACTAACAACACAAATGGGCGTTCCATGCCTTCACATTCGTAACGGCAGTTTTCTGATTGGTCAAAATGCTTTGAAATTAACACATACAACTGGACTTTCAACTGGACTTTCCGCACAAGAGACAACTCTTCGCTATCACTCGCCTGACTCGTCCTGTAAACTTTCCGCAGCCCCCTGAGCACCACCTCCCCTTCCTCCTCTCCTAGAACGCCTCCCATCCTCTCGACTCTGAGAGCCTCGGCCGCCACATCTCCATCGTCAGCAAACCCGACTCCATTCGGGTCTTGATGTACCGCCGGGTCTGGGCTGAACCATCCCAGCAGCTTCGGGAAGGTTTTGGCGTACTCTATGGCGAAACACAGGAGAAGGTATCCTGCGGCGTCATCAAATTAAGGGCCGATTTTACCGCTTTTGCAAGGAACACAAAAAACATGGCATTGTTCCAGGAAAATTTTCCAGGCTTGCTAAAAGCACACTTGCTATTTGTAAAAACGTTCCGTAAACGTGAAGCTACTATATACCGTACCCTGTTATAGAAAAATCTTTACGTATAACAAGTACAAGGTATTTTTGTGTTCCTGGAATCAAATTTGCCAAGAGGCAGTTGACCTTTCCAACATCTGGACATTTGGCGCGTTTATGGACGCTTTTGCACGTAAGCCGTTCTTAAGGTCAGCGGTGTTGGCGATTGCCTTTCACCCGGTCGCGCTTTTCTCCCTTTGACAGCTCACCACGACCAACGCAGAGACGGGGCAAGCACAGACGCCGGTGAACAAGTAGACCAAAACACTTGCCGATAACTACATCGACTGCGGGGTGAGCGAATTATGGTCTGAGGCTGCCGCCGTGCGGCCGTAAGCTCGCTCGGCGTCAGCACTCCGGACAAACCTGCCCCCAGCAGACACCAACCGGAGTAGAAGCAACCTATGTCTAAGCAGTGATGGAGATCGCCTATGGAATCGGTGTCGATCGGTCATTTGAGAACACCTTCGCCAAAAAGTCGATCCCGAGCTCTTTCGATCGTGCGAAAAAAGGGCGATCTCAAACATCACGAACTCGATTCAGAACCGAGAATAGGGAAAACTAAAACGCGATCTCGATCCCCACAAGATCGGTAATTCTATCTCGATCTCCAACACTGACGCTATAACCCTTTACCCATATCATACGAGACATTGCAGTTTCGGAGTACATCAGTGCATAGTGGGGGTCATGGTTCTAGGAGGTATCGGTTTTAGAGAAATTCTGGTTCAAGAGAGGTCAAATGGCTTGGCATGGAAATTCTAAAAGCAACATTATACCCACTAGAGCTTAAGACAAGTTCGAGTCTATGATAAGTTAAAAACCCCTCTGTTAAAACGTGACCACTGTACCACTGTACCCCTATGCAACAGCAGTGCCAACCAACGCCAGACTACCATGCGACGGCAAGAGTCACATGGTGCCCACGACTGAGAAGGGCACGAGAGGGGCATCCCCCTCACCAAGTATCGTCTCACATTACAACCCGCGAAATCGTTGCTGACAGACCCATTTCTGTCGCGAGACCCCTTGCGCTACATATACGGCGGGCTATCTGTGTTGCATTGGCCACCCTGTTACGGGGGACCATAGTAATAACCAAACAACCATATCATACTAATACTAATACATCGTACCAGGTATATCCCTATTTTTACACACGACATTATAAAATCATTCCTATGCTCCCCTGAAATAGTGAGAGACCCGATATCACACAGTATTGGCCATCACGAGCCCACCCAAGGCCTGTTCTCACCGACACTCGACGCCAGCAGGCACGCTATGTCCGCCCCTGTTATGCTCCACGACAGCGGGGTGAGCGTTCTAGGCATCCCTGCCCCAAAGCTGGAGATGTCCATGCACGTCTTTCCGTCCTCGCAAAACACCAGCTGGGCGAGCCCATCGCCCAAGCAAAACCTGAATGGACCACCAGTGTGATCGCATCATGAGTGTGAACGGACCATGAGTGTGAACGGATCATGAGTGTGAACGGGTCATGGATGTGAACGGATCATGAGGGTGAACGGATCATTGATGTGAACGGATCATTGATGTAAACGATTCACGATTGTGAACGGGTCATGAGTGTGAACGAATCATGAGTGTGAACGGATCACGAGTGCGAACCGACCATGTGCGTGAACAGACCATGAGTGCGAACGGATTATGAGTGTGAACAGATCGGTTCACGCTGTGTGAAAGCGGACTTGAAGCCATCGCGTCCAAGCACGCTTTTTCGTTGGTTCCCGCACTCGCCTATGTTCGAAACACTATTACGGGGAACCATAGTCAATAGATCCTACTGTAGACACAATAGGACCTATTGTAGACACCAAAATCTATATATTTTCCTATATTGGCTAACAATATATGGTCCATAGTTAATAGGACCTACTGCAGACACAGTATAACCTACTGTAGACACCAAAACCTATATATATACTGTATATTTCCCTATTTTTGCTAACAATATTTGGTCCTATTTACTATGGTCCCCCGTAATACTTAATGGGTTTCGCGCCTCAGCACAACCGAAATAGTGGCGGTTCTGTATGGTTATGTAGCTGTCACAAATACTACTAAGCGCTCAGCTGCACTCTGCTCGTTTACAAAGGGTAAACCACTGAACTACCCAGGCAGCGCTGACTTACTCTTATAGCTCGGTGCTCACTGAGTCGGCCAGCGGTTTATCTTTTACAAACGAAAAAAGAAAGTTCCACCTGTAACACACCTACTGGTACACCATATTGACATTTTCGCTCATACATCATGTCACCTTGCTCGAAGTCTCGACAGGGAGGGTAAGCGTGGAGAGGCCACACAATGCGCAGCTTGCACTTCTCAATGATTGGCAGTCATGAGGGTGGCGGACATGCTATTACGGAGGAACATAGTAATCATAACCTATTAGTAGAGCTACTGTACGGTAATGTGGTGCGGTAATAATAACCTAATAGTAGAGCTACTGTACAGTAATGTGGTGTGTAAAAACAGGGGCACATATGTTTTTTTGTCGCCATGGTGGGGTTCTGATTACTATGCCTTTGACGGTAATAGTGAGATACCTGGTACTTAAACAAACAAAATCTAGCCGTGGAACAGCCTTGCGAGTAAGCACAACTCCAAGTAGCGCGGCACACACTTTACGATAGACATGAGATTAAAACACCGTTAAAATGTTGAGATGAAAACACTGCGGGACAACGCTCACCCTGGAAACAGTCTGTAGACCCACTTCAACTTGGCGTTCACATCTCTGGTGGACTCCACGAGATTGAGGACAAACGACGTGACCATGAGGGCCAGTCCCGTCACGAAGTTGATGAAGAGCACCATGTTCTGAGCAGAAGAAGCAGACTTGAACAAAAAACTGCAATTATCACGTGGAATGCGCGGTTGAGGTGGAACGCCCCGAAGCGTTAGTGCGCACTGGCAGCAAGTGGTCGTCAACCTCTTTGGGACCCAGGTGTAGAGGCCAAAATACCAAAACCATGAACACTATGCCAGGTGCGTTCATATCAACCATCTATACTAGTGAGAGCAAGCAGCAGTACGACTAGCATCATAAGGCGTGCGCATCGGAGACGTCCTTGCATTTGGAGATGTCCTTGCATTGTAGCTCGGGCATATCCCCGTACCTCAGCAGTAGTGTATCACTAGTGATAGGCAGCTTCGTTTGGCCGACGCTGTAATCGGCACCTTTTCCCGGCAAATTTCTCCTCCGAAATCCCAAAGGGAGATTAACCCCTTTAGAGCCGGACTATTAATAGACGAGCTAGCTTAGTGCGTCGCCCAGTCTACAGACGGGTATAAACAGTAACGAGACACGATGGCGAGCGATGGCATTCCCGAGGCACGCTACACTACGATACACTTTAAGTAGCATCCCGTTCTAGTCTTCAAGGCTCCATCCCGGCCTTTTAGTTAAAGCGAGACAGCCTACAGGGTGACTCGAGATGCACAAGCCGGCGCAAAAGACCACCCAGACCGAGGAAACATTCGAGTGGAGCTGCACCAGAGCTGCAGTCTACTAGGTATACTGCTGTTGCGCAACAAGTGTACTGAATCTATTTCTACGAAACGATGGTCAGTGAACGGCCTTGGGGTGGTATTCAGTCAGATATTCTGTACCAACATACATAGCGGAGAGCGAAAACCTGGTGAATCACGATTTATGGCCGTGGAGCGCGAGAGATACGAGAGATACGTTATGTGCAGTCGTCTCGATGTTTTTGTCAAAGGCCACGCCGAGCGCAAGCGACGATGTCTGACAGGGCTGACCTGATGCAGTAGGTGAACGGCGCAACCGCTGGGCCGTAAAGCAGGAAAAGAAGAAAAGTGGCCACTGCCGCTTCGTTCATGGTGTAGCCTGCATCGACAACAAACAATGGCAGCATCATCACGACACGCAAGATGTGTTTCCTTCAACATGTCCGACATTGGTTTTACAGGAGCGGAACCAAAAACACTTGCAGAACAGCTGACTACCCCGTAGGAGGTCGGCATCGACAGATACCAGAGCTTAAGGCACGCCAGTGCATCGAAACCCTCGCTTGTACTCAGCACAGCTTCAACACAGGAAGGGGCAGGAGATACAATCGACAGTCAGTGTAAAACGCGGTGCGCTTCGCATGCCGCGTTGAGAACACGCTTGGTGCGGTCGCTGGGCCTTGCGCGCCGGCACTCCGTCTTGTTGCCTAACGCCAACCATGCTATCTGCCGTCTTTCCCGTGACAATTCATCGTTGCTCGTGTCCGTTATCCAAGCGCGCATTATCTCTTTCAGGACCTGCAGCAGGCGGTGCACTAGGCTAGCATGCGCAACGAGGACGCAACACCACCACGAAAGGAACACGACGCCCCAGAAACCCGGGCACCCCAAAATGCAAGCAGCCGTAGTGCTTTCTGTGGTGCCCTTTTTCGTGCGCAGAAAGCGGCGAAGCACGTCGAGACAGATGCTCCCAAAGCAATGTCGGTGCGAAAAAACAGCCGTGAGAACTGGACCCACCCAAGCAATTTGGAGGGCAAACAGGATCCCGTCATGACCAATAGCAGGTTCCCACGACGTGCTTCAGGAAAGACGTCACCCCCACAGCGTAATGCAGTGCGGCAAAAACGTTATGTGAGACAAACTCTTCACTTACTTGGAACATCGAAGGCATACAGGAGGCCGAGGAATGCCCCACAAGGTATGAGGTAAGTCGCCACGTCGAACACAAAGGTGCTCAGCCAGTACACCCCGACTCCCACTCCTGATATGATCTGTGATAAGACAGCGCGATAACAAAATTCCACGCCGTATGGGAATACAAGGACAGGGCACCGAGACGCTCAGCATATACCTTGGCGAAACGCTGCAATAGTGGAGCTTTAGGTGACAAAAGAAAGCGCACCACTCCCACTTTTAGGT
>JAYJME010001220.1:0-17357 GCA_036873775.1 Costaria costata
CCCCTAGTAATAGCGCGAAAAAAGGACGAATATCGCGAGGGGGGGTGGGGGGGGTGTACTCGTTATCATGCATGGCCTTAGTCGTATGACTTTAGACCCTCGCATACCTACAATGCTGGGACGGAGCACGTCCGGTTTTCACTGACCAGGCAGACATTGCTTGCACCAAGCGCGAAGCGCCGTGAGATGTTGCGCGAGTCGCATGAAGGGTGAGCTGCATCCTACGAAGAGCCGCTCGTGGGGCGGACTTCTTGCATATGGATGACAGCGTCGAATTCATTGTTTTTTTTTCTGGTTGTGGCCACTTCCAGAGACAGCAATGGGAATACTATGTGACTGCCTCTTGGGTGTCTTACAATATACACACTACGTGATACGATCATCCCCCTTGCGCGGGGTTAAGGTTCTCTACCCCGCACAATCTGATCCAACTCGACAACCCCCCACAACAGTGACCGCCAAAAACAAAACTGGTACCCTGGTGGTCTAGCTCACGCAGTGATTGGCGAGTTTTACAGCGTCGTTGCCAACCGACGTCAACCCAACCTATATATACATTTATACCATATATAGGTACTACTAAGAACCGCTCGTGAGGCGCACTTCGGCAATTTGTGCGTACTCTTTTGCAGCAGGGGGGGGAGGGAGTCGCGAGGGGGGGAGGGGTAACATGGGCTGCTGCCGAGATGTTCTTGTCTTCTCAACAATCTGCACCAGTTGGAGCTTCTGCGTTGGCGAGAAAACGAGGTGTGTCTCTCTGTCTACCCATTTCGATCGACCGCACTACGTACTCTGTACCTGTTTCCAGAGGCACCGCAAAGGGAGATTCAACAAAAATCCACATGTGTTTGCCCCCCCTTCAGTATGATACCGGTAGTTTGCTTGCCCACCTCATTTTCGACTGCGCCTTTCTTCCTCCTCAGGGAAAATGAATCACATTCGTCTTTTTCGATGGGAGGAGGAGGAGGACGGCCAGAAAGTGGATACCAGCGAGGACATGCCGGTACGCCAAAGAAGTGGCATCGTACCCCGCAGGTGGGCCAAGATATACACAACAAAATAGCGAGCAAACACCTAGGAGGTGTGTGCGAACACGCTCGGCGGCGAATGAGCCCAAAAGGTATACCGGGGTACCAGGTACACGACAGACCACGACCTACATCTAGCTCATCTCGGTCCTAACTTGCCGCTATCAGATATTGTGCAGGATCAGTATCCGTAGTGCAGATCGATCTCTCCCAGGAAGAATGCTCTAGATCACGCAGATTACGGCTTCCGCCCGGCAACATGAGCTATTAACAGATCATACAGATCAGGAATACATGTGCCCTGAAATATCTAGATCATCAAGGCGGGGATCGGTGATCTATCCACCGTGTGAAAAAGTACCAGCTACAAAACAAACCCACGATAATCTAGACGGAGAGGTGATACGACAGGGAACCGGGCATTGTCGATGCAAGAATGCGCCGACGGCGGACAAACAGCGTCTGTCGTCTTTCGTTGGAGCGTGCTCAGAGTATACCAAAACGTCGACCCTCTGGGACACTGAGAGGAGCAGCATGTGAGGAGCAGGGTACCCGCTGCCAGTTTAGCGATTTGAACAACCGGAATAAACCGGTGAATAAAAAAACCGGGCCAGGGCATCGTCCGTTCTGAATGTTTGCGATGTTGTCGTCGCAAGCCTCGCCATTTTTCTACGTCCAAATTGGCCCGAAAGATATTACCAAAACGTCGCAAGAAAAGTGCCACATGTAAAGAAAGATAACAATGCCATGCAGAAATACTTGATAACCCGGAAGACAAACGCAGAATGCAGAATTGCTCGATAGTGCACATTTAGAATATAACGCAACATCATGCATCCAGGGGAAACAGCCAGGTAACACGCGAGCACTCACTTGGACGGGTCGAGGCTGAACTTCCCCTCGGTCTGGATTACATCGACGCCAAGCGCCTCAAGCTCCTGCGCCAGGTTCACCTTTGAAAAAAACAGCATGAAATAGCGTCAATTGTTGGCACATAGGGCTTCTCCAAGCAACGTGTACACGATAACCGCCGCACTAATAGGTGCCCACGTGAGCAACGGACAGCCCGCTCTTCCATGAAACCATCAGCACAGCGCAGGAGTACGTACACCAGCAGCGCGCTCACGTACGAGTCACACCTCGCTGACACATTTGACTTTTGACAGACAGCGGAACAACGCCCCCCCCCGACAAAGACGGTAGTCGAGCAACGTGCGAGCGCTGATATTGAATCGCTACGATGTGCATCAAGCTCTTACCAAGAAAACAAACGACCAATGCAACACAGACTACCACGGCGCATCAGACGAGTACGCGTAACGTCTTTCGAACAACAGGGGGTACTGCACAGCATAAATACCACGCAGCTTGCAAAGGTGGGTTTCGACAAAGTCCTCGATCTCAAAGCTGCCGTTTTTTAATTTTCCAATAAATACTACTCGTACCAACTACAGTAAATACCCGGTAGATACCGTGCACTGACACTATTGGCTGCCTCCCCCGCCCCTCACGCTGCACACGCACACATAGGGCACGCGGCAGAAACACGCAAACGTTGAACTCGCACCGCCATGACCTCGGTTCTTCGCGCCCTCACCTGCTCGTCCAGGTCTAGGGTGTGCGGTACGGTCACCGACAGCGGCACGGACGGTAGCAGAGACTTCGTCTTGCGGGTCATCTCCAGCACGTCCTCGGCCGAGAACGTCAGCCCCTGGTCGTAAAAGGAGTCGAAGTTTCCGAGCTCCACCATCTCGGCACCGGCGGCCACGCAAGCGGGGAACAGGCTGGGGTCAACCGCCGACACGCATACCTTTCCACGGGAAAAGAAAGAACAGCCAGCCCAGCAAAGGCATTGGAACGAAACAAATAAAAAAACACGCAAGATGATGGAGATACTTGGGCACAGGTATTAATAAGCACGTGGCCATTGCTGATACGATGCATCAGATAGGCTGCGTATAGACTACATACGCGATATTTCTTTGACTTTGTTCGTTCGGACGACTTGCTACCGTATGTACGAGTAGCCACCCAGGGGAACAAGGGGCATCAAATGATAACACGAAAACAACCCGCTCTTGGCTATTAATATGTACCAGTAGGTAATTTCGTTCGTGTCATGCACATACCACATGCGCTTACCGGTACGTTGGAAACAGCCTTCGCCGCGCGCACGAGGTCGGGGTCGCAGGCGATGTCGATGTGTGTGCCCCCGCCCGCCGCCGCCGCCCTTGCCACCTTGGACACGAGGTCGGCATCGAACTTGTTCAGACCGGAAATCACCTTCGACAACCGTTCATCAAGTTGCGCGGTGCGAGGAGGGGGGGATAACAGTCCAGAAAGGGAGAGAGAGAGTGAGAAAGAGAGAGAGAGAGAGAGAGAGAGAGAGAGAGAGAGAGAGAGAGAGAGAGAGAGAGAGAGAGAGAGAGAGAGAGAGAGCGGGCGGGCGAGCGGGCGGTGGCGTGGGAGGAAGTATTAGTTTAAATTTTACCTGGTTTTCAATATTTCGGAGATACCTCGCGTTATCGTTTTTGCTCGGATAAGACTACTGCATTGTTGACGCAATAGTGTATAGGACTACTGTATCATGCTGTAGTAATACGAAGGAGGCCATGTTTCGGCTCTCGTCTGGAAAGGCGGGTGTTGCGTGATAAGCGATACAAGTGGTAATATAACGTCGTTTTATGTTTCTGCCGCCGCTCCAGGAGCAATAGCCAGGTGTAACATACGGGTGCTGATGGGTGTCTTTCGTTCAATCAGCTGAGGTATTCGCCGGCAAAAGACGGCTGTTAGACGGCTGTTGGCCGTGCAGGGGCTGGCGGTATCGCACGTAGCTTTCTCCAGGAATTACAGCCCGCGTCCATTCCGAACACGCCTGTTTTCACCCATTTCCAAGCATAAATAGTTAACGCTATTTCCTCAACAAAGCAAGGCCTTGACCACGCTATGACAAGAGCGAACAACTACTGCACGTATGACTCCTTAGACATCGCTCACGCGCAATACCTGATGAACTTCCAAAATCGCGCCCATCTTTGCGCATGGAGAGGCAAGAAACACGAGCAGAAGAAATAGCCGCTACGAGTGGGCTTCCACTTACACTAGAGCTCTAAAAAACAGCTTCACAGCAGAAGGAGTGCTCATAGAACATCTTTGGGGCCCCGAAAGGGCCCCCAAATCGATGATAAGTTTGGTGTTACGAACAGTCTACGAGCAGAGTGAGCGCTCAGCAGCACGGGGAGGATCATGTTGCGCCCGGGCCGTACGACTCCTGGAATTTGAACTCGGACACCAATTTGTATCACCCCCCAACCACGCAGTGGCCGTTGTGGTTAGCGTCACTTTTAGTGCCAATTTTTACCCCTTGAAGTCCCAAGTAGATCTACTGTACGTACGAAGTATTAACAGAGCTTTGCGAGTACATCAGCGGAAGAGCTACTGCTGTGAGCGACAAAAAAAAGCGAGAGCTTGGCTATTGAAAAACTGCACAGCCGTACACCAGTACTGTAAATCACCTTGAGCGCCTTCCCGGCTTGGAACGGCGCCAGCACGTCGCCAGACATACGCGGGGAGATGCAGAACGCATCCGCGCAGGAGAGAGCCGCAGCGGCCGCGATGAAGCAAGTTGATCTCATACTTTTGTATTTCCTCGCTGGTGGACACAACAAATGTAAAATACGAGCGAAGAAGAGGAATGTCATAGAAAAGGTGACCTGACGTACGGCGGTAAACGGTACGACCACCGCTGCACGTTGCTATGAGGTGCTGGCAGTCAAAGCTCGCTAACCGCTGTAGTACGGCAACGGAGCTCGTACTATGATGTGATTTGACGCACCCTGCAGCCGGATGATTGAGTCTTGCGTCGCACATGCCGTCACATGGTCGTGAGAGGTGACTCGGCTGGAAACGAGTGAAATCGTGCGTGCTCTGACGAAGGTGTGAGGGTCGCATATCTCATCGACCAATTTCCTCCGGTTGAACCCAGCAATTCTCAAGACCATATCTATCGTATACACGCATAACCACGTCCAGCAAATTTGTTTTTTGTGGTAGACTATCCGGGTTGTACCAAGGAAGGGTGGTGCCATACCATACATGGTGGGAGAGGTCGGTCGTTGCGAGACAGAGACACGCACCAAACCCCAAACCTACGACAGGCACTGCCATCTGCAATTTGGTAATTTGACACATGTTGTATATTGTCGCCAAAAGCAAGCGACCCATATAGAGAGGACTACGGACGCGAGGTGCGACGCAAGGTGTACTTAACGATGCATCATGCGCTCGACGGTATGCTGAATCCATGGTTGTTTATTTAGTGTTGCAATGCCGGATTGCGAGTGGATTAGAGAGTAGTCAGTACGAGTCGGTACTCGTACGTAGGGCCCGGCAGCAGTTGCTCTGGCTCATGTTTGCTGACGACGGGACACCAAAAAACGAGGCAATTGACTATTTCAACTATTTCATGCTACGTACACCTCAAAACGGTGTCCGAAGGAGGGCGCCTGCGTGCTACTAGCAAGGGCGTAGAGGGTCTTACCTGCGATATGCCTTGGAATGTTTGGTGAAAGAGTGCAGCGTACACACAGGCAGGAAGAGTGTCGTGTAGTTTCCAGGCGCACGCGTTTGCGTGTTTGCACCAGCAAGGGTTTCCACATTATTGAAAAGGGATTCGTCTTTTGCCGTTTCATTTTGGCAATTCTTAAAAAATCTTTTTTCGCCCCGGGTTGATTGTGCTCGTCGTCGACTCGTCGACTCGTCGGCCCATTGGGCGTTGCCTTACTACTCGTAGTACTGGCATAGAGCTGCCCGGAAACAGCAGGCAACAATGGATTTGCTAATCGCGGTGACGTTGATCGTGCCGTGCTTGGCGGCGGCCTTCACCAGTTATTCTTCGTCAGATAACCCTGATGCGTCGTTCATCGAGGCGGGAGAGGCACCTGCATGTCCGGCCGACCTGTTCGACGAGCAGCTTGTGACAGCCTCGTGCTATCAAGGCGAGAAGACCGACCGTACATTGGTCGCAGAATGGGCAATATAGTTGTAACCAGTATTAGTACGAGCAGCGCTACCCTGTATAATGTCTCAATGGCATTTCTGGAAGGCTGAATACTGCCGTGTGTCATTCGTAATTCGACGTTTACGCAGACTGGGATCGAAACGGGAGATGGTTCATGCGGCTTCTGTCCTCCGGGATTCCTGCGCACTCGTACGGGCAAGCGTATGAGCCTTGGGACCATCTTGTCAAGGACCAGAAATGGGACATCACGGTGCCAATCGACTTCGACGAGGATGCCGACACCGACGGAGCTCTGCAGCGCGACGTAGACCCTACCGAGTTCTTGATGGCCTCGGCTAGAGAGGGCCGACCGCTCGGCATGGCGCTGAACGGGGTGCCCTTCTTTTCCCCGCTCACGGCATCAGGTGAAGAATATGGGAATCGTTTTTTATTGTGCTATCAACACAGCAAAACACGTACTGGTACGAACGAACCTCGTCCTAAATGTGCGCGGGGAGTGCATGGTGCCGATGTTTCAGGCTCGACGTTTTTCGTGTACTCGTACTGCAGTCATGTTGGCTGCTTGTACACGGCACGCCATGGTTGCAATGATGCTGCACGAGGATCTCCCAGAGAGGCATCGCCAACCATGGCGGCTCGTACCGGCAACGCATATGTATGTTCACTCTGAATGAATAATGCCCTGCACATTGTCGGAAGGCAAATAATATAATAATAATATGTATGATGCAAACAGGGAAACCATGAGGGGCTTCTCTATTTGCTGTCTTGGTGCAATACCATATCAGTACCAGGTAACAGTGAGTGGGCCTCATACCTGGTATGTATCCTTGTCTAGGCCATAGCTCGACAATGGCTCGTACTCTGTTTTCGTGCCACTACTACAGCAGTACTGTACTATACCTCGTACTTGTACGGAGCCCAGTAATCATGTACCGTTTAATAGCCTCATCATGTCATTGCGGTTCGCTTGCAACTCGCGACAGGAGCTGACATGGTAAACCCGCAGCTGGGCACAGCAGTGGCGGAGAACGGCACGATGTTCGATGAGTGCGCTGGCTCTCTGCAGGCGGAAACTGGAGCATACGGGTATCGCGTCATGCCCCCGTGTTTATACGGCGAGTCTTCTGTGCCCAAGGTGATGTGAGACCGATAACGGTGCCCAGTTTGTGCACCATGCGAGGTGACGCATAGACCTGTACAAAAGCCTTTCCGCGGAAACTTTAATATTTTTACTGATGCTCAGTTTGGGCAGCGTCGGAGGCGGAACATAGACCTGTACAAAGATTTCTTCAGAAACATGTACCAGGTATCACTTATGCTAGAAATACATGCAGGCTATATCAGTAATCCATTGCAGTTGTCCACCGAAGAAAATACTTACACGATAGCCTCGTGCCTTCACACTACGTATAGCTCAAGGACTAAAAGTGACCTTTGGCACATTCGATGATGCAAATATTTCGTTCGTACTTTCTGCCAGGCATTCAGTAGTACGTAGCCTATTCGGGAACTCGTAACATGAGCTACTTGTAAGTAGATGGCTCAACCTGCGGCACTACGAAAAGTTTTTGATGTCGTCCATCTTTATTTTATTTCTGAGGCCCGATGCCGTGCACGAGATAAGCCCACTCTGTACACAAAGATACATACTCAAATACTGGTACATATATAATATATTCTCCCCCATGTTTGTAGGGGGGGGGCTACGAGGCCGCGCTTGCGATTAATGGGTTCGAGTCTACACCATTCGACGAAGACTCTCTCCCGCCAGAGTCTCCTCTGCTCGGGTTCGCCATGGACGGCCGGAGGCTCTACGGCCCATACGACGCGACGCGGTCCCTGGCTTGGGGTCTCGATGTCTGCAACGGTCGATGGGAGATCGACGGTCTTCGAAGCGGTTCCGCCGGAGCCGATCAAAATAGGGCGTACGCTTACCGGGCGACTCCCTCGTTTCCGTACCTCATCGGGTGCAGTGGCCCGGCCGGGATAGAGCTAGATGTGGCGGCGGCGGTGGCGTCGGCAGATGCTACGAGCGGTCTGGACCCCTCCAAAGTTGGAGCCGGTTTTCTAGTGGAAGCCTCGACCGAGGGGTGCCCGGCGGGGAGTTTCTTGTCCACCGAGAGCGGAGAGTGTGAAGCTTGTCGCGCCGGGACATACGGGAAGGACGCGGGTACCGTGGGCGCTGAATGCCCAGGGGTGAGTCATTCCATGCACAAGCAGGCAGGGAGGGGAAGGTATTCCGCCTTTGAAACCGACGAACACAGCTGCAGGTTGTACCCGGTATATAGTATACGTATGGTTGACCGCTTACGTACTACTCTTCTCGGCAATGCATGATCTGAGCTCCGCCTGCGTATCGCCTGTCGCATTGATTGCCTGCAGTGTGTGTACGTACAAGTATTACCTCGACGGCGCTGAATACACAAGCGCTATTAATAGTGCGAATTTTATTTAGGGATAGCTTTCACAGTCGAGAGACCATACGCTAGTCTGCCACCGTGGCCCCTTCAGCAGTTGTAAATGTGATATTTCGTTCGACACCGCTCTCGCATTTCAGGACTTCCACGATCTTCGCCAAATAGTTGCGAAACGGCACCTTTCGATTTTCTACATCCTGCCGTCCTAACGACGCTGCCCATACAATCGACCCCATCCATGGACAACAGCTGTGCCCACGGGGCTATTATTGCCCGGACGGCACCGCCACACCCTCCCTTAGATGCCCGGCGGGCACGTTCGGCGCGGCGCGAGGGATGGGGAGCGCAGTTTGCAGCGGCGAGTGTCAAGAGGGATATTTTTGTCTGTCTGGGTGAGCAACGCACACAGAGCATTGGACTAGTACTTGTAACAGTTTTGGATACTTACGTAGGGGGGTCGCGTATCGTGCGCGACTGGGCAATGCCTGCTGTAGCCCGCAGCGTGTTGGATTTCGGAGTGTTACGCTGTAGTATACCTGGTACAAATCTCCAAGCTATATATGACACCCACATTTGAAATGCAACGGTGGCCACGTACTGCTGTACCGTGCGTTGCAAGGCAATCACGCCTATCTTTAGGGGGGGGGGGGGGGGAGCGCGTTTGAAATCGATCTCGATGATTTTTTTTGTGACTCTGGGGTAGGTTATGGCAAATTAACTACTGCAGTGTGAACAACAAAAAAAACTGTACGCCCTCTATTTCGCGGAAGCCTTCGGTTTTGCAATCGATCTCGATGATTCGGTTTGCTTTTCCCGCCCTCGTCGATGTGACCGTCGAACGTCAAACGCGATGTGTTGTGGCTTCGAAAAAACCGACATGGTGCCGACAACGCCCAGCCCCACGCACTGCTGGACGGTTCGCTGACAAGCTTAACCCTTCGTTCCCGTCACTTTCGTCAAGGTCCCCCCTCGTTTCATATTTGCTTCGTGCCCCTTGTTTTTCGCGGGTCATCAGGTCCGTGGCTCCCGATAGCAATGACTGTGGATCCATGTTGTACTACTGCCCTAAGGGAAGTGGGCAGCGGACGCCAGTGAAGACCGGTCATTACACAACGCCGGAAGGATCGCCAGGGTCGTCAGACATGGTCTTCGCGAAAGCTCGTCGCGTGAGGTGAGGGAGTGCGTTTTCTCGGCCCGGTGGAGCTCCTGAGGGGCGATGGTGACGGGGACTAGGGAGCGGCCGCTAGCTTGGAAAGTTGATTTTATTCCGTGTCAACCGTTTCCTTACGGTATCACCAAACTAGACCATGTCAACAACATTGAAAGTGGTTTATGGTATGTGTATACGAGCCAAGGCAGTCCCTGATAAGTCCGTTTCGAGTTTTGAGCTATACACCCCCATAGAGTTGGCTGCGCTGTTGGTTGATTGCAGCGATTGCCCTCGGGCAAAATGCGCCAGCTGTCACGAGGACGTGTTGAATCGCTCGGTTTGGAATGTGAGCGAGCTGGCACCTCTGACGAGGGCTGTATTGTATAAATGTCCATAAAACAAATATACATATTTACACTCGTGCAGTCGACGCCAACCGGCAAAATGTATCCGCTATGCTGCCGCCAACAAACAAAGTACCACTAGGTTGTGACCACAGAATGCCTCAGACACTGCTCCCGTCGGCAACGCAGTGTATCAGCCACCCTCGAAATACGCTCTTTCATCAGCAGGCATTCCGACACTCTCTTTGTATATGCCTTCAAGCATATTTATACCTATTGCGCCGCATATTTGGGCCATACATCCGTAGTCTCCATGAAGCGTTCCGAGCTTCCATCCGCCTGCATCCGTCACATAACTTTGAAAATGTCAGCGGTTTCTCCCTTTGCCTGTTTTCTTGAGGTCCGGACAAAAGCGATGCGAACCCGGGACATACTGCACGGGGGGAGGGCGAAGGTCGTGCCCCGCGGGCACGTTTGGCGCGGCTACTGGTTTGACGTCTTCCGAGTGCAGCGGGCTTTGTCCGACCGGGAGCTATTGCCCTGTAGGAGCGGTGGAGCCCATACCGTGCCCAGCTGGATATTTTGGAGGTGCTCGGCGCGGTATTGTGCACGTGAAGGGATAGGGTTAGGGGGTCTTACCGAGCGTCTCGCAACAGGAGCACCCCGTAACACTGTTGTACACCTGCACTAATGACAGATTCCTGCAGAAATACAGCAGTACTCGTAGCTGAACTGGAAGGACTCGTCACTCTAATGGCAGGATAAATTGGACTGGTTGTATGCCCTTTTTTGTCAGCCTAGGCACATTACTCTCGTGGCAAGTTCACCAACGACGAACATGCACAACATTCTGCTTTTGTTGATATCTAACACTTGAAAAATGTAGGCACAATTAATCGCGCATACTAACGCACACTTCATAGGGCAGCTGCATTGAACGCGGTTTCGATCTCATCTCCTAAAAAAGAACAACTAACTATTTACCGGTGATCATTTGCTGAACCCTTTATGACCTAGACGAACTGTTATTTTCTCTTGTTGTACGGCAATTGTTCAACACCTGTGCCAAAACTTATGTTCAAGAACACAAGCGATGCACAAGCTACTACCGAGAGACCGCGAGGGCCCGTTTTGCATTTAGCTTTTCGTATACAGTAAGCAAACGGGTTTTTGCGTCGCCGAGTATTTCCGTTAAGGCGAGCACATGTAATTGTCTCATGGGCAGATGAAGAAGGCCTGTCCGCGCATGATTGTTCGGGCCTTTGCGCCAAGGGCCACTTCTGCCCGGCGGGAAGCGTCAGTGCTTATGAACAGGCGTGTCCAGCGGGGAGGTTCGGCGCGAGGCGCGGCCTCACGGACTATTTGTGTGCTGAGGTGCGAATGTAAGACACGCACAAGAGGCCAGATATCTGTGGAATCTCTAAACTACCCGTGGACGTAACAAATATACTGGTAGCTGATACGAGTAGCATTTTGACGTCTAGCGAACGACAAACAATTACAAAGGTACCAAGCTGGTAGCAGTTCGATGTTTTGTGACAGACAAACATCGATTTTGAGAGTGCCATGCCGCTTCAACATGGGAAGGAAAATATTCAAGCAAACGCGCGAAGGGTTCTGTGTGAGCTAGGATCTCGCTTGCACCCTCGTATGCCGATGACACGCTGAAAGCGCTTCCACGAAAATACAGTCGTCAATTGTTGCGTCAGGATTTTCGCTGCGCTTCCAGACCACCAAACTTATATGTCGCCAATGGGAGTAGATAGGTTCACGTATTTGGTGAGTCTTTGGTTGTTCAGCTCGTGCAGCCCTAGTGTGTGTGGTGCGTAAGGCACCCAAAATTCAAAACCGTGGCCGTGCTGCATCAATGCTGCGGTTCAGGTTCAAGGGAAATCTCGTATTGGCACAGGGAAGTTTCAAAGAGTGACTGACACGTGATAATATAATGAAAACCTGTTCCCGCGGGCAATTTGGAACTTGTCGGGTTGGGCGTTTGTCATCCGACCTGCTGTCTTCCGCCTCCGGCTCTGACCGCAGCGGCCCATTGGGTGATTGGGGTCGCCATGCGAAGCGTTAGCAGAACCGACGGATACAAATCCGTGCAAGGTATATTGGAACTAAAGATGCACGATCCAGTCCTTAACGCATTAATGTGGACGTCGGGAGATGTATTTATACTGTACGTGTGACTCTTGGCCCTCTCATCTAGAATCACATGCTTGGACGGTGTTGCACAGGGGTGACGCAGTAAACATGGCTCGATATCGTCTTTAGGGAAAGTTATACGCCCCTGTACCATTTCAGTATTTTCGCGCAGTGGACCTCCACCGCCACCCTCACCACCTGGAACGTGACATTCCCCGTCACGGCTGTTGCCGTTTCCTCAGGCCCACGCCAATGCCGATGAGGCGCAGCGCGATTAATTTGCGTGAAGCACAAGCTCACAAGCACATGCGCATTTATGTAACAATTTATGTAACAAACGCGCCGATCTTCCCTAAACTCCTTGGTTCATTTCTTCAACCTTGGGCAGGAAACTGCTTGTGCGCGAGCGCCGAACGCGCCATGTTTGGCGTCTCTCTGCGACCCTGGCTACTACTGCCCTATGGGGAGTGCCTCTGCTCGAGCAAACCCGTGCGGCTCGGGAGACCACTACTGTCCGCGAGGGTCCGCCTATCCTACCCCGGTGGACGTGGGGCACTACTCCTACTCCGAAACTTCTACCGAAGAGGGCAGTGTCGGAGGCATCGGCGAATCGTGGTCGTTGGTAGGGGAGACGGTGAGGAGGAAAGAGCACTAAATTTGAGAACAGTTGGAAGCTATAAATACCTTTGTTTAGTTTAATTGTCCGGCGGATGGGTAACGACACAGATTAAGCTGATGACACATCCATCTTGTTTGCGCGTGTCCCTACCTATGCTTTGTGTACTCCACAGCATAAAAAGCTTGTACTTGTTCAGGATGTATTGCAGCGCTTGAGGTTTTCCTGTCCCGACGATGCGACGTCGTCGTTGTTCCTACTACAGGAGTCGGGAACCCAGCTGCGCGGGTACCAAGGGTTGTCGCCAGCTTCATGACCTGACGTAGCAGTCACCGCCGAACGTTTTGGTGGGCTGCGTTCGATTTCGACCACATAGTGCTATTTTATCATGCCAGTGACTGTTTTTCAATCGTTTGAATAAGTTGCCACCGCTGCGGAAACGGTCCGACGCCGAACGCCCTTCACACTCCTTCCTTCTTGTTCAGGGAGGTCGGTGCTGGTTGGGTTTTCGTAAGGTTTGGCAGCACCAGGACCGGAAACTCGCTCCTCATGCCAGACGTTCGAAAAGTAGGTTTACATGGGTAGTTGTGCTCCGTGCCTCTTGAATGCGTGTCCAACGGTCTCAACACGTACGTAAAGGAACAATACATAGTGTAACATAAGCCGCGACTTTAAGTAACCTCCACACCATGCGCCGCCCCCCCCCCCCCCCGCCCCCGCCCATGCCGCCCACGCGCCCTTACGTGCTCTAAACGTAGACTCGAACGTCACAAGCCATGTGCGAGCCCGGTCACTACTGCGTCAATGGCGCACGTCTGCCATGCCCCGCCGGAACCTTCGGGTCATCGTCGAGCCTCACCTCCATTTCGTGCTCCGGTGCGTGCCCCGCGGGGTACTACTGCGGCGCAGGGCTAGCGTCGGTACTTCTCGCGCAACGATGTGGGGCGCCCCGGTGGTATTGTCCCGAGGGATCCAGTGCTCGCTCGGACGTAGGGCTGGGCAATTATACCCTCGGGGAACCGCCAGATAGGCGGGTCATGCAGGTGACAACCTACGACGGGGGGTGGTGTTAATGGTTCGTAAGAATGGGGCATATCTCGGTCAGTTTTCTGATTTAGACCATACTGGATACTGTCAGGAACAAATGGTGTTTGGTTGATGTGTTAGGAAGCTCCCGAGACAAGGCTTCCTTTTCGAGAGTGCACGGCCTCGTGCATCCCAAGCGACTTGGTTGGACCGTGAACATCACCTTTTGATATAAGAACAGCGTATCCGTTCCTAGAGAGTCGGATCCCATGTTCCTTGTGGAGCGAATAACGTATGACACGTCGTCTTCAACTAATTGTATCCAAAATAACCCCCTCGTCCCCCCCCTCTCGCAAACACCAGCGACGGAATGCTGCCCCCGGCCTACAGCAAGCGATTGACCTAGGCCCTACCTGCTGTGTAAGAACTGATCGACCGCAACCGGCAACCTCGGTTTGCGCAGCAGAGTCCGCACTACTACTCATACGTGATCGCGGGAAACAAGCCAGCAGATCGGGCTGTTTTGTGTGTGTACCGGTGCTGTAGAACGTCATGTGGTTGGCTTTGCTCACTTTTACCTTTTGAAGTGCCAGAAAGTGTATTGTAATATCTTTATACTAAGAATGGGTGTTACTGCCGAGTGCTCTCATTTCGCCATGTAGGGTCTGAGCACTCGTTGAGCGCCAAACCAATAATGTCCGTCCTCTTCCCGTTCGATGCATCGGTTTCGCTGCCGCCATGCACGCCACGCAGGACATTTGCCCCGCCGGTTCCTACTGCCGAGAAGGTATGCTCCGCTCTTGCCCGGCAGGAACGTACGGCTCCGTCCCCGGTCTCTCCTCGCCCGCGTGCTCGGGGCCGTGCCCTGCCGGCCGATACTGCCCATCGGGAACTATCTCGGAATCAAACGACACCGCCTCGATAGGGTCTGCGTGCCCAGCAGGTCGGTATGGGCTTGCGGGAATGGGTGACGCCTCGTGCTCAGGCCCCTGCGAGGCGGGGTATTACTGTCCCGAGTCATCCTCTAGCGCTCGCGAGCGAGAGTGCGGGTCGGGGACTGTTTTCTGCGAGGCGGGGTCAGGGGGCCCGACGAACGTGACCACCGGGTGGTACGCTACGGGCGGTGGCGAGTTGACTCGGACCGGACAGGAGGAGTGCTCGGCGGGAGGTGGGACCATCACGCCTCCCTCGGCGATGTCTATCGTCAAGATGTGTCCCGACAACACTGTCGGGTGGAACGGGACGGCGGTTGTAGGGGGATGAAGGACGTGGCACAAACACACGTGGCTGGCGAAGATGCACGAACCGTGGCTTATGATGATCGGTGCCGGTGCTGCCACCACCGGAAAAAGGCGGTGCTTCCATCCTGCGACGCTCTGGTAAACCTCGTCAAAAAGTGTTAGCTTTTCTGTTGTGTGGCGCTTTCGAGTCTCAATGCATATCTTTGGGAATCCCTCTTGAGTGACGCTTTTGAGTCTCTACGTATATCGTTTGGAATCCTTTCCTCTTCTTCGTGACGTGTGGCGCACTGCGCCGATGTGAAAGCAGTAGCTCAGCAGCTTCCTTCGCGTGGAGAGCCTCGTAAACGTGCATCCACATGTCACCGGGATGTTCAAGTCGCCTTGTCCCTCTTGACGAGAACCAACTATCATTACCACCTGTCTCCACCAAACACAATCAATATACCTCGGAGTATACATACTGTATACAATTCCCCCCCATCCCAACAAACTTGTTAATGATACTTGCGTCCATCAACCAACCACCAATCTTTCGTGTCGTTCTACGATGGCCCCCCCAACTTTTCTTTAACGAAATCGCAGGTTTTGAAACCAACCCCCAGCCGTATCTCCTGAAATACGGTGCCCCTGGCCACCCCGACGCCATTGTTCGATAGTCCTTCGCAAACAAGAAATTACTCGAAGATATTGTTTTCATAGCATCCTTTCTCGTGTCGAGCAGCCACCAAACGTTCGTTAAAGAATATCGCTGGTTTGCGGGGGGGCTATCTTAGAAGCAGTCTTTCATATACACGTTTGTTTGTGTACTCTCCTGTGTCGCACAGTGGATTTATGCCCACAGCGGAGCCAGCAGGGGGGGTCACTTTAACCCTTTTATTACCCCCAAAAAGTATCCCACACTATTTCCAAGCATTTTTGTCCCCAAAAACCGTTCCCGGCTCTAAAGGGGTTAACGGCCTCTTTTTGACCAACCCAGAGACACTAAACGATCGAAATAAAGGGATCGTTGAATTTCGATCGGCCAATGGTCCTGAAAAATAATCGTTGGAATCAAATCATCCAGCGATCCTAAAAAAGGACCGTTGAAATGCGATAGGCCAACGATCGTTGGGTTCCGATTGTCCAACCATCGTCAAAAGGGATCCTCGGATTCCGACCGACGAACGATCGTAGATTGGAACAGCAGGATTTTGATCGGCCAACGAGTGTAGAAAGGGTTCATTCGATTCCGCTCGGCCAACGATTGTATACAGTGATTGTTTGAATCCGATACGCGAGCTGTCGTCAAAACGGATCGTGCGATTTCCGATCTGCTAACGATCGAAAAAAGGGATAGTTGGATCCCGATCGGCAAACGATCGGCCAACAATCGTACAAAGGGGTCCTTGCAATCGACCGACGATGGTAAAGAGGGATCGTTGGGTTCGGATCGGCCAACGATGTGCCACCGATTGTGACAGGGACCATTGTAATCTGATCGACCAACCGTAGTAAACATGGATCGTGGGAATTCGATTGAGCGACGATCGTAAAAAGGGATCGTTGGATTCCGATCGGCCAACGATGTGCCACCGATCGTGACAGGGATCGTTGGAATCTGATCGGCCAACCGTAGTAAACATGGATCGTGGGAATTCGATTGAGCGACGATCGTAAAAAGGGATCGTTGGAATCCTGTTCACCAACGATAGTAGAACGGGATTGTTGAAATCCGATCGGCCAACGATTATGAGAAAGGTCCTTGGAATCAGAGCGGTTAACGATCGTAAAAACGATCGTTGGGTAAGTAATCCGATCGGCCATCGGTCGTAAAACGTGATCGTTGCATTCCGATCGACCAACAATCGTAAAATAAATGGATCTTTGAAATTTGATCGGTCAACGATCGTAAAAAAGGGATAGTTTGAATGCGATTGGCCAACGAGCGTAAAAAGGGACCATTGGAATCTGATCGGCCAGCGATCGTAGAAGGCGATCGATCGTCACATTCAGTCGTATCAACGATCGCCCAACGATCGTAAAAGAGGTTCGTTGGAATCTGATCAGCCAATCGTCGCAAAATGGGCTCGTTCGATTTCGCCACCGACCGAAAAAAAAGTATCGTTGGAACCCTATCGGCCAACGATCGTAAAACGTTATCGTTAGAATCCGATCCGCCAACGCTCGAAACTGGGATGATTGTTGGACTCCAATCGGCCAACAATCCTAAATGTGTGGAATCCGATCGGCCAATGCTCGCAGAAAGGGATCCTTGGAATCCTTTTGGCCAACAACGATAGTAAAACGGGGTAGTTAGAATCAGATCCGACAAAGCTCGTACGATGGGATATTTTGAATCTGATCGGTTACTGTCGTCCTAAATAGGGA
>JAYJME010001221.1:0-17332 GCA_036873775.1 Costaria costata
AGGTTTTGGTGTCTACAGTAGGTCCTATTGTGTCTACAGTAGGTCCTATTAACTATGGTCCCCCGTAATAGTAGTAGGGAATACTAGCGCCCCCCCCCGCCCCCACGCAGGTGGTGCCACACTTTTATTGTGAAGCACGTAGCTGCTGAAAGTGGGAAGCTTTAGATAATAAAAGTTACAGCAGGGCATTTTTGGGGACAAATGAGCAGGAGCTATTACAAGTAGTATGTATGGCGGTTATTGAGGGCGATACGAATGTGTATACAACAACAGAAATCATGTTTCAATATGAACCAAAAAGAAGTGGAATTTGGAATATTCAGTCGAGCAGCACCTCGAAGATGAGGCAGGGACGAGAGAGTGCATGAAGGCGTGCTGACGATAGAGGTATTAATAGCACTGTTTGGCTTTTTTTTTTCTGAATGACAGAGCCCCTTAACCCAAATTGTCAGGGTGGTCATTCTTGTTTTGCAGTATGATCGTTTTGTATACCAAGGTCATGGGTTTTTTAGTCGGTTTTCACTTTTGGTTGACTCAAAAACAATGTGTGTGTGAAGTTCAGAGCTCCTAAAGTGAGGAGCCTCAGAAAAAAACCGGCCCACTGCTATCGTAGCACGCCTCATGGTATACCGTTAGTCCACACCCTCGGGACGTGCGATATTATTACCGAAATGTACACAACTACACTGATCACAGGCGAAGTTCCTGCTTGCACATTGTCGGACGACGAGCACACAAAAAACAAACACATGTTGCATTGTACGGAGTGTCATATACAGCAGTATAATGGTGTCGAACGAGAGAAGGAACGTACCCGATACTCGCAGTGAAACAAAGTGCTGGGGGAACTAAAAACGTGGAAGCAGGAACCAAAAAACAGACGAAAGAAGAGGCGCCGCACCAAGCAAGACAACAAGAAGATAAGGCAGAGCCGTAAAGACACGTAAAGTCGAAACCACAATATCTCGCCGCCACGAGAAAATAACGTGAACGGACTATTACGGGGGACCATAGTAAACAGGACCACATATTGTTGGTAAAAATAGGGAAATATATAGCTTTTGGCGTCTACAGTAGGTTCTATGGTGTCTACAGTAGGTCCTATTAACTATGGACCAAATATTGTTGGCAAAAATAGAGAAATATGTAGGCTTTGGTATCTACAGTAGGTCCTATTGTGTCTACAGTAGGTCCTATTAACTATGGTCCCCCGTAATAAAAAGAGCTGCCGCCACTTTCGAATTCGTACTGGGGGGCTTTTGCCGCGTTCATCTCCTCCTATACCTCTCCTGCCATCGCAATTCTCGCTTTGTTCGGATTGATCGACTGAGGTAAAACAGCAGTATAGGAGGCGCGGCATCTTTTTGCCTTCTTCCGGTCTCCCCTCTACCAAATTAGGCACATTATCAGATGATGTACGTAGCGATTTCTCGTATATAGCCGTATAAATAGAAATCACTCACACTTTTCATCTCCTCCAACGACGGCCGTCACTCCTTCGACTGAATTTTGTAAGTTGTATTAACCGTATTAGCGCGTTCTGGGCATGTTGCCAGAGTATAATACAATACAGGGGGGGGGTAATGACCAACCCCTATTTGGAGAGCGTCGCATTCCTTCCGCGAAAAAGGCGCATCGACCGGGATCGAATGCGCGCATCACAGAAGATACTGCACGTCGCCCTGACACCGCACCCTAGGAGACAGTTACTGTACCCCCCCCCGGAAAACAGCCAAGGCGCTTTTTATGACGATTGCAAGCTCACAATCAATCACGAGAACCGATATCGCGAGCACTAAATATGAGTCTCATCATCATGGTGCTCAGCCTTGCCTCCCCAAAAAAACGTGCTGTTGCGTTGGGCACATCTCCGGTTCTTGGAACAACCACGGGATTTCAAACTGGTGGCACCCCTGACGCGAGGTGTTGTTCCATGTTTTGGCTTTTTTGTTTCTGAATGACGGAGCTCCTTAGCCTAAAATCGTCGGGGTGTCATTCTTTTTTTTTGCAATATGATTGTTTTGTAGTACCTAGGGTGATGGGTTCCTTAATCGGGTTGCACTTTTGGTTGACTCAAAACCGGTATAGGGGTGAACTACACAGCTCCTTAAAGTGAGGAGCCCCAGAAAAAAGCAGGTGCACCTCTATCGTAGCACTGCCCCCCCTGGTCAGATGAGTATTGATTTCAAGGTTCTGTTCTCCTCCGTACTGTGAAATCAGGCCATTCGCACCCCCGCTGGGCCTGTATAGCTGCTCTCTCTATTCTCTTAGCGGTCGGAACTTCGGGATTGCCATTGACCACTTAGATAGTAAGCCATTGTTGTCGCAATTATTGTACAACTGATGACCTCACCTCCACGACGGTTGGTTCCGTGCGTCCCGAAGAGCGCGACCTCGAGGGCTTTGCGCAAGCTGAGCTACGTATGGCCAATCAGCGTCAAGCGCTAACCGGGCATCCGGCAAGCCGAGCGCATGCTCTCGGATAAGCTTCATGAAAGGGCCCGGGTCCTTCAAAATGGTCATTTGTACCTGTAGCAGTATAAAGCCCTGTGACATTGCGAGTATTACTGCACCTCGCTGTAATAAATCCTGAAATCTTCGTACTGAAGTATTGAAAGTATTATTAATAGCAGTACTTAATGCCGAAAATAACGCGAGTATTACTCAACGTATGAGCAGTACAGGATCTCTAAACACTTCAGGGTGCAGGCAGTATTCCAGAGTATCGAACCCCCCCCCCTAAATACTTCAAGTACTACAGCAGTATTGCACAGCATCGAACCCCGAAATACTGGCACGGCATTATTCTGCAGTACATAATCTCGAACGACTGCGAGCACTCGCGGTATCCCGCAGTACATAAAACCCAAATTACAGTACTACGAGTACACGAAGTACAGCCTGAAGAATTTTTTCTCGAAAATCACTTTGCTTTACCCCCAGAGGTACTCGGAACACCAGCGCAATACGTACTGCATCAAAGTCTGCGCTGCTGTATTGACAGCAATCGGCCGCAAACACGGATGCGTCCACGCTCACGCGCACGGCTAGCCGAATCTACGGTACACTCCGCTGACATCAAATTATTGTTTATTTTAAGAGTAGTGCTCGCGACTGCGGTATAAAGGCCGGCACAAACAAACACTAGGCGTACGTAAACTGCCATAGTTTTCTGTCAGTTCTACGTACGGGGATTGCCTGAATACATCGTACTCGTATAGCGGCGGAGCTTCTAAATAGTGCGCGAGAGTCGGTATTTGTTTAGACTAAGCCTATCATACACCGATCGAGAGCTGCAAAGGAACGCCAAAACGCCCAACAATGCCAGCATGTCAACGCGGCGATCATTCTTCGTTTTAACTCTTGATGCCCATGTTGACGGATTATATAGCGCCAAACCTCTACGAAGACACCGGAACAGTTGCAAGCCCCACCTACCTGGTTCTGCGATACCCCATCTCGCTCATTATTCATGGATTTATGGCGGTGTACGATTCTGTAGGTTGAATGACGTCGAGGGACGTTTGACCGGTTGTGATTGGCTCACGAATCTTCGTTTCCGCTACGCCGCACAGGCCTGGACCACCTCCTGTACACCGGAGGCGGAGAGGCGGGGAGCGACGACGAGTCGACCGAGTTGCGCGTAGCCTGCCTGATGGGTCTCGTGTCATTCCTGTCGAGCAGGGTAGAGGTCCTGAGAGTTTCGCCCAGGCACAGAGCACGTCTCCTGAACGCAGCCGCCCGAACGTTGATACAGAGTGCCACGCTGACAGAGGCTCCGCTAACCGCCGCGGGATTGGACGGCACGGGGCAGATCATCCAGGTGCGGGATTTTAGAGCTTGGCGGTGGGTTATTTAGGCTCTTCCCGTCCCGTGAACGCAAACGAGACATTACCATATTTCTGGGCAGAATGCCCACATATTACCCATTGCTGTGATAAACAATAGAAAACGGTCGTAAAACGTTAGCCTACCAGAAATGTCGGTTGACATTCGGCATGCGTTTTCACCACGTTTCGCGTTATTTACAACATACTTGTTGAATAGACTGTCCTTGCACTTCCTGCAGTCACCTTCGGATAGAGACAAAAAACATGTACCAGGTATGCACGAATACGACGGCATGTTAATTCTAGCGTAGATCGCGGTTGTCAAGGTCCCCGAATTTGTTTTTCAACGGAAACGAGATCCTTGCAGTGTTTCGCGGCCCCAGAAGAATATACGGCACTCACACGTACTTCACCTCTGAACGTAAGCCGAACCAATAGCACAACAAACAACTCGCATGCCCCACCAGGTAATCGACACTGGAGTGGACGAGACATCTTGCTTCTTCATTGACGGCGACGGCGAGGAGGTGACTCATGGTCACTACTACGAGGAGCTCGGCGAAACGACACCTCCGCCTGTCGTATCGTCTTCCCTTTATTCGTGGACGTATGTTACAGCGTGGTCATCGGGTACGTCGTCAAACCCGTGGTTGTTGTCTACCTCGTCAACATCGTCGTCGTCGTCGTCGTCGATCTCAGAAACGACGTCCCCCGCCTGGTCGCCTTCCTCGGGCTCATTCACTCCGTCTCCCACAACAGCGACAATTAGCATCTTTGAGGGCGGAGACTTCTCTAGTTACCCCGAACGGCGCAAGGTGAGCGGCTTGTTATCCCGACCGGCCCAGGGTGAGCGCGCATCATCCCCGTAAAGTTTGGTTTTGGCATGTATTAGTTATCGGGGAGGGGGGCGCGACCTTGCGTGCGGCGCAGGGTTTGCTGTAAGAACACTTCGTATATCAAAATAACCGAATTCCTGAAACCCTTTTGGGATGTTTAGGGGAAAACATGTCGAGAAACATGGGCGAGGGCATCAGTGGTCGCACGAAGCAGCCCGGGCTGGTGAGGAAGGGGATATGCCCGGACGGCAACGCAAGAAGGTCTCCGACATTCGTACTTACATCGTGATACTATAAGTAGTCGCACTCGTCCGTCACGCTGCCGCTGGACGGTGGATACTCGTACCGTACCTGAGATGCGTTTGATTGCTTCATTAGGTATACCTCGAACATGCCTGGCCCTCCAAAGGGTTGAGTGCATGGTTTTGCTGCACGACCCATCGTACTTTGTGTGATCGTAGCTTCGGTGACGATCCAGCACAGTAAGAGAACGTGTTCACACCTTTCGCTGTGCTAAACTAGCTGAACAATGTCCGCCGAAGACGGGGGGAATGTTTCGTTCCGGGGGCGTCACATTTCTGCCTAAACCCACAGAGCATCAATCCGCTCGCATCAGGCCAAGCGATAGCGCTTTTAGCGTGAACCCATCTCGCCGACGTTCGCGACCGGTATACAGGATGTGCCCATAGAGAAATTTCGTTGAAAATTCTCCACTACGCCGCCAACCTTTGTTCTTCCTCGCCGCCATGCTGGCGATTTATGCAGATTATTCAGTATATTAATATGGTCAAGACGGACTCGGTCCCAGGGTCGGACGGGTCATTTTTTACAACCAGTCTTGGAAACTATGTAGCTCCGTGGCTACCGGGATTCTACTTCGAAAACGACGATGTGGGAGGACACGGTACCCACACCGCAGGGTCGGCAGCGGGGGCAACTCTCAACACCCCCGCCGAAACGGTAACATGCAGCGAGCCGAAGGAACTAGGCTGCGCAGGTGGCTGTATTGACCCCGACGTCTTGGCGTTCAGTGATGACCTGGACCCGTCATCGTATTGGAGTCCGACTTATTTCGCTGGAGATATCGACCGTATATGCCCGGCGTTTGGGTGCGACAGCACGACTGAGTCGTGGTGCTTAAGCGACGACGTGAGCCAGACCCTCAGCGATAATGGAGGTATGGCTCAAGGTGCAAAGCTTGCGATCTTCGATGTCTTTGCCGGCCAGTACGCGTACGAAGATAAACCTGGAAACGGATTATGGGAGCCATGTTTGGAGGCTGGCTGCAAGATCCACTCCGCGTCGCTTGGCGCTGATGTCATGTGTGGGTTGCGCTCGTTGGACATTGTGTACGATGACTTCATGTACAAGGTAAGCTGTAGCAGCAGCATAGACCATGCCACGACTTGACGATGGGTACTCTACCTTGATGCCCTCAGAACATAATTTTCCTGTTTTCTTCTATTTGTGGCTCTTGCCTTCAAGGTTGTTGCCGAACGTTGCTGGGTTGGAGCGCGTGGTCGAATTTTCGCACCGGTAATGATTCGTCCACGCCGCGTGGCCCGCTCAGTGTGGTATCAATTGATCTGTGCAGAATCCATCGCTCAGCGTAGTTGCCCCACCCACCCCCCTTTCCACTCTTTGTGCGCTGTGGCTCTGCTTAGAACCCGGAGAATCTGCTGGTGTTCGCTGCTGGCAACGACGGTGACGTCGAGGATGGCCGTACAGTGTGCACGATGAACTCTCCAGCTATCGGTAAGAACGCTCTTGCCGTCGGAGCCACGTCAGCGGGTGAAACACGTCTGACCTCAACCGGCGAGGGTGGCAAAGCAGCCGACGGCACAAATGGGTACGCGGACGTCGACACGGTGGCGTCTTTCAGCTCGTACGGCCTTACCCAGGACGGCCGCATCAAACCGGAGGTCGTGGCTCCGGGTGACTCGGTGCGCATGCATGCCCGTTTTGCTGTAAATGCCATGAACGTGCCAACGATGTCCTACTTTATTTTTCTCGATCTAAGGTATACAGCAGTATCTGACGATTCAACACGTCCCTGCGGAGTAGGTCGGAGTAACGTTATAGGCAGTTTAGTGGATGTCTGCTACTATAGAGCACCTGGTATTCTCCTTCCGGCGGACTTATCTTCTTCGTAACGATCGCAACGTGTCGAACTCAGCGGCTCATATCGGCGACGTTTCTCGTGCGACTGTCGCCTGGCCCCGTTCGCTTTGACAGATATATTCTGCCAGCAGCGACGCCACCGACATTCATTCTTGCAGGCTGCGGGCATTATCCGGCACATCTATGTCGACCCCAATCGTCGCGGGGGCATCGGCCATGGTAAGCCCTCATGATCAGGACTCTGACGCATTTTCTCGCGTCTATGAAACTCCTTACATTCTCGGGGCGCACCAGGCAACATCGTTTAGGACGCGTATTGCGATAGAGGTTGCACATTTTGGCTTTTTTTCTTCCTAGACACCGGGGCTCGTTAACCCCAAATCTTCCAAATGTCACGCTTGTTCCGCGATGTGACCTTTTAAACTTACCTAGTCCATGGGTTTGCACATCGGTCTGCCCTTCCAGTTTACTCAAAAACAGCTTTCGAGTGTGATATGAAGCTCCTAAAGTGAAGAGCCTCAGAAAACAACATCATGGACCAACACCTCTATCGTAGTAGCATGGGTCTTAGGCATGTGATCGATTCTGAGGCCAGCGTTTACTACAGCAGTTGACATTGTATTGGTGTACTCGTATCACGCATTTCGCACTGCTGTGGGCGAGGGTAAAGTATTGAGTCGAACTGCTGTGCAGGCACTCCTGTTGCTCGTAGGTACTATACCTGGCTGACTCAGCTCTGTTCTGAAATGTCTGCATAGCTGCTGCTGCTGCTTCGACATTCGCTTGCGAGGTGCACGTTGTAATCTTCCCGGCACTGAAGCCGTTTGGGTCCTGGATCGTTCCCAGGTACGGCAGTACTTTGTGGACGAGAGCTTTTACATTGCTGATATGGCAGCACGCGGTTGGTGCAGCAAGGATGCGTCCGAGTGCGAAGCATTTTCACCCTCGTCAGCGACAGTTAAGGTAAGCCCACGCTCTCGAACTTTGTCAAACGCTCAAGGCCACGACCGCGATGCCATTGTGCGTCTCCTACACCACTGGTTGGGGGCTGGGCCGAGATGGGTTCACGGGTGTGCGCTCATAGTGACGGGACAGGGGCGGTACATGTAGACACGGAGTAGACATATAGAAGACAGGGCACAAACATGAAGTGGATTATCGTGCATGGCCCGAGGTCCATATGAAATGTGCCCCGGGTAAACATGCTTGTTGTCTCTACGTATCCCCATAACGGTTATTACACAATCATCACGTACACCTCGTACCATCAACATTGTGACCATCTAGAGTTTAGCGCAATTTCTTTCAGATATGATCATACGTGTGTGGGTTACGAGGCCGGGTCACACTTGAGTGTATTGTTAAGGTACTGTTCGCATGTGCCATTGTGGTAGATAGTGGACGTGCTAGTCAAGAGGCTTGGCGCGAGCCGTCAAGCGGGCCTGTGAAGTTCGCTTAGAAGGCATGTATGATGTTTGCAGAGTGCTCTCTTGGGCCCAAAAAGAAGAATATCGCAGAACAGATGAGACAGAGCTGAGAAGATGGATTTAGCTTGTTGTACGCGAGGTGGGTGCACCTGCAGGCACCCTCGACATCTCTCGGCTCTATACGTCTACATGTACTCTAACACGGATCTTTGCACGGACCGACCCAGAGCAAAGCTCCGGGGATGCTTGCTCGTAATTAACCCGACTACCAACGGCGGGCTACCATGAGTATTTTATTGTAACTTTCTACATAATTGCACCGCATAATTATGGCTGTAGTAACACCAAGACTTAAGTACTATCCATACTTACGTGACTGCGTATACCTTTAGTTCAATAGTACCCAATGCTCCTGTGCATTGGCCACCTACGTTGTGTATTGCACCGACCCGCTACAGACGACGTGCTACCGATCAGTGACTAGGTGGACTACTGCCTACTTCTGCTGTAGCAAAGTTCTTACTTAGTACATGAACAAAGCAAATATACGGTTAGCCATTCGAAATTAGTTACTCAATCGACTTGGCCTAACGTAAGGTTGTTGTTGTTCTCACATTAATTCAAAATTTAGAGTCCGTGGTCACAACGGTGCTGGAGCTACTCGTGCTTGATACTTACGGGAACTGACTGCGTCATATGTACTTGTATAGCATTCTTCATATTGTTTAGCGTATTGCCTTGGATTCTTGACTATTCCAACTCTTGTTACTTTGTGTACTTTACTTGTCTGTATATTTACGTGTGGAATCCGTTGCTTTGTCGCAACAAAAGTTGAATTACTCTTTTGTAGCGTAGCATCAACATCAACTGTTGTTCCTGCTTCGCTCACGACGGGTGATCCATCCTTCTTCAGCCAATGCAACAACTACTACACATAACCTGGCAACGTTAAGGCACACTGCTTCTGTGATAGGGGTGAACCATGGACGAGCATGTAAACAGCAATAACACCACATGCAGACCTTAAGACCCGTTCAGTTCTCACTATACATATACCAGACAGACATACGCGGTACGATACTTCTCCGTTTTAGTACTATTAATACGACACCGGCGTACGCCGTAAGTTTACTTCTGAATGGACACCGGTCAAAGAGCAATGTTAACTACCAAATTTTACTCCTGAAACACATTCTATACTTACGTGATATTGTACTGCCCAAAGGGTGGGTGAACAGTTGAAGACAGGTTTGTGTTAGAGAGGGGGAGACATGCATCTACTCCAAAAACATCGCAACTGAATATCAAGAATAATAAGCAACATGCCAATGATCAGTTTGTTAACCTAGAAAAAGAACTACTAGCAGGCTATACCACGTTTTTGCCCGGCCCGTACAAAGAAGACGTGTGGCACTACGATAAACACATCTTGCCGTTAAGCTGGTGCAACCCCAGCCGATGGAGATATCCTCCTCCTGGCAATCCAGATGATGACGGTGCAGCGACCCCAGAAGTGGTGTTCCAGCAGTCCTCAACGATAGATGGTGATGCGGCAATCTCAGAAGCCGTTCTCCCTCGGCAATCCCAAAATATGTTCTGTGGACCGATCCCGAAAGACGTCTCTCCCGCTATCCCACGATACGTCTGCGGTGATTGCATCGATTCCGGAGGCGACACCCCGGCAATCCCACGGTCAGCGACCCCGGACGATACGATGCCCTAGCGATCCACGATGATGAATGCGATCCCAGGCAATGATGATGTTGCCCCAGCGACCCCAGTCAGTAACGCCCCTTGCTTCTTAGAACTGGAAGCCGCCGTCGAAGTCGTCGTCGAAGTTGATGGCTAGCTTCTCGTCGTCCTCAGAGGAAAAGGAGTGGGCACCGAGGACATCAGCAGAAAATACCCCGCCCTCCTTCGGGCGTGACGCGCCCTGCCTGTAACTGTCAGCGTCGTTGTAGGAAATGTGGTCTTGTGAAGCCAGCCCCAATTTTTCGTGGTGTCCACCGCCTTGCCTCCAGGCTTCTTGCTATTCCCCGGGCGATAGTTATTTCTCTTGCCGTTGGTCTTGCCGGGTACGGCGCAGCTGCTCCTATAGTGCCCCCCTTTACCGCAGTTGTGGCAGATGGTGCTGTTTGGGTCAGGTGCTGACTTCACCGACATCGACACGCCACGCCCCGCGATACTCTCTTCCTTGCCCTTGTTGCGGGATAAGTCATCCAGGTAGAGATTGAGCATGGTGGCTTGGATATCCAGCAGATCAACGTTAGGGTTCTCGTAGCTCGTCTTATTGATGTCCCAGCACTTCTCCGGGAGGCCATGCATGATGATGTTCTTGAAGTGCCGTTCGGTGACGTGTTCCTTCACCGTGGTCAGCCTGCTGCGCAGGTGTTTTGCCTGCATGATGTAGTATCATTCGGTTCCATGGGTGTGGCGGCGAGTGCCGCCTGCAACGCACGGATGGTCTCGTTAGTGACCCCGAGACACTTGTCCTCCAGCTCCTTGATCGCCTTCTGGCCATCTCCACGGGTCCCGTGTTGATCGTATGCGTGGATACCCATCAAGAGAGCTGCCGCCTTGTCCATTGCCAGGCAAAGGATCACATATCGGTCCTCGTTGGTGCGGTCGAAGGCGGCCTGGAGTTGTTGAAGGATTCTTACAGGAGTGTCGAGCAACCCAACAGTGATGCAGAAGAGACAACTCCCCCCGTGCCTGCCCCGCCTGTACCCGCATCGCCTGTTTCCTCTGCCGGCCTTTTCTGTCCTTGCATCAAGGTAAAGACGTCAGGGCGCTGCAGGCTGAGTATGAAGTCAGTCTTCTTATGCCAATCGTTTAATTCCTCGGGTTTCTCGCCGTTATACGATTTGATTCCCCTCACGTCGTTGATAAGGTTCCCGTTGACGTCGGGGTCTGCCATGTTCGCAGTTCTTGTAGTCGGAACTCGAACGCCGTGTCTTGTGCAGCAGCGCAATCCGTCGAATTAGTAGTAGTAGTCCGACGACCATAAGACTATCGCAACAGGTCCCTATCAAAAGTATGAGTACGTAGCAGCAGCAACGCAGCAGCCCCACGATAACGATTGCCTTGATAGGGCTGCGGTAGAGTAGACGTTGTTCTTCGTAGCAGCGTATTGTTGTTGTTCCGGATAAATGACGGTGATCTTCGTGCTTGATGCGGCGAAGCTCACTAAGCGGTGCTGCGAAACTCACCGGTATATGTGCGAGTACGTACGAGTAGCAGCTCACGTCTCAGGCGTAGTATTTACAAGACGTACCCGATGAACCGCAGCTCTATGCGAAGTGCCAAACACGCCGAGACTCATAACCTGTTAATGCAGTGTTCACATGTTACATTGCGGTGGACGTGCTAGTCCAGAGGCTTGGTGCGAACTGCGTTTAAGCGGGCTCGTGAGCTTCGCTCAGAAAAAATGTACGATGTTCGAAGAGGGCGCTCTTGGGTCCAAAAATAACACAAAGTAATAGATGAGACAGAGATGAGGATCATTGCACGGGCCGAGACCCAGAACAACGTTCTGGGATACTTGCTCGTAACTGACCCGACTACCAGCGATGGGCTACCATAAGTGTTTTCTTGTAACTTATAATTGCGCGGCATAATGATGGCTTTACTAATACCAAGTACTATCCATGCATACGTGACTTCGTATACCCTTATTTCAATAGTACTTTAGGCTACTGAGCATTTGCCAGCTATGTTGCGTATTGCACCTACCTGCTACAGATGACTTGTTTCCGATCCACGACTAGGTAGGCTACTACTAGTAACTGTAGATACTTCTACTGTAACAGTGTACCTACTGTACATTCCCCTCGATGGAGGTGACAAAGCAAATTTCTGATAGCCATCGAAATTCAACTTGGCCCAACGTAAGGCACTCGTGCTTAATACTTACAGGAACTGACAACGTACCTACATCAACATGAATGCCACCACAGCACCGTTACAGCATACCGGGTACATACACTTCCGCTTTATGGCCTTAACTAGGCTTTGTAAGCCATTTACTGCTCAAGACCACTACTGTCGGCAATTTAATCCTTCCGCGATGTCGCTGTTTTTGCTTACTTCCCCTATGCTTTCCTCAAAGGCCTTGCTCATCAACAGCGCAAACCTGATGGGAGGCAGCGCAGAGCCGGACGGCCACCGCGGCTTCGGGAGGATACACCTGGAGATGGGGATGCCATTAGGAGGGGAAGGAAGCTTGGCTCTTTTCGTGGCGGATTCTGCCGATTTCTCCTTGCCCGAGTTCAGTACCCAAGCATTCGTCTTCGACGTCGACGCCGAGGCTGGTTTAGATTTCCGCGCCACGCTATCCTGGATCGACCCCCCTGCCACTACGATTGCGGGGAATCAGTTGGTCCACGACCTGGACCTTGACGTTACTGCTCCCAGTGGGGCGACGCACGTCATGTGGGCCACGTCGGGCAAAGTGGACACCAGCAACGTAAACGAGAGGGTGATCATTGACGCTGCAGATGTGGAAAGCGGGACGTGGACGGTCCGCGTGTCAACAAAAGGTCTTCTCACTGAGTCTCAGAGCTATTCCCTCGTCGTCAACGGGGCCATCGGTATCCCCTCGGCAGAATCTTTCCGCTCCTCGTCGCCGTCATCGGCTGGGTCGATTGCGTTCACGCCGATGTCACTGATGACTCTTCTTGTCGTCAGTGCTATGGCATCGATCTTCGCTGCCGCTTGCGCGGCGTGAACACGACCCTTGGTCATAAGGTACATGAAGAGGGTCTCGGATGTGTATGCGACGTTTGCTGGTGGTGTAAGTGTTCCTCGGTTGACGGAGGCTTGCGGCCGTGCTCTTTTTAGGCTCCAACTCGAAAGGTTAATGGGGTTGCGGTGTTCAGGCTAATTGGAAAAGCAAGATGTATAATTTATGTGTCTCAGCACATACAAAAAATATGCCGTTAAGGCTACTCTTTTTGGTTCTTAAAAGGCTAATTTTTCTGAGCTAAGGCTGATTTCTATATTTTTAGGCACGGCTTTAAACTTATGGTGTTAGGGTAGGCCCCGATTTTGTTTAGACGCCCAAAAACCTTTTAGGTGCCCAAAAAACTTTTTAGGCGCCCCAAAAAACCTTTTAGGTGCCCAAAAACATGTTTAGGAGCCCAAAAAATATCCACCCAAAAATATGGTTTAGTTGCCCACAAGATTGTTTAGCACAATTGTTTTAAAGGCTGACTGAAATAATCTAACGCTGATTACTTACGGTGTTTTTTGGCTGATTTTTTTCGTTTTGTACGCTGTCTTTGGCCATTACTGATGGGTGCGCGATGATTCGTGTGCGAGCCTAAGCGTAGCCTACGTATTATACCCGTACCTTATGGCAAACACCGTTCGTTGTGCGAGGCACGTGTTGCATCAGCAGGCGACGTAGGCAAACGTCACAGTACGCTAAACTGCTGAAGTAGATGCCGGTACACGTTATAGAGCGTTGCCGTAGGAAAAGGCGACGCACAGCGAGGTATATATAGATAAGCTTCAAACACGTAAGCCTGATGTTTCTCGAAATGCTGCTACATGACTTCGCCGTCGGGTCGGAATACTCGCTGGTTCCTCCTCCGGCCTTATGCAAGGTCTGACTTTTTGTAGTTTTTGTACGTTTCTTCTCTAACTCCTATTTTTGATCGTATACTGTATGGACTTGCGTACATCAACCATGTACGTACGCACTTGTGTTGAGCTCCTAGAAGTACACGAGAAACATAAAAAATCTCGATAATACACAGTTCTATTCAAATGAGCTGATCATTGTAACTATTACGGGGGACCGTAGTTAATAGGACCTACTGTAGACACCAAAACCTACACATTTCCCTACTTTTGCTAACAATATTTGCTCCATAGTTAATAGGACCTACTGTAGACACAATATAACCTACTGTAGACACCAAACCTATTATATTTCCCTATTTTCGCTAACAATATTTGGTCCTATTTACTATGGTCCCCCGTAATACCAGGTAGGGTCCATCAACAGACCCCGCCGCCATGGGCGATGGTGGGGCCATGCTGCAATAGCTGGATGGCCCGTCGACAATGCCCAGCATAAACCAATACCGAACACGCGTAGGTAGCTATAAACGTCGTTTCGTAGCACTGCACGATGCCGTGCGACAATATCGGCGTTAGAAATACTGGGCGAGTATATACGTGCGTGTAGCGAGAAGCGCCTTGATCGACCAGCAGGCAGCGTGGGGCGTAGGGGGAAGAGATACACCTGGCATAGATTCCACGAGGAGGAAAGGAGTACCGCAAACTCACAGTAGCATCATATATAGAAGTGTGGCTATTCCAGATCGCCTCGTCTCCATCCATCTCGCAGCTGGTGTCTCGCACCAAACTCCATATACGGGTAGGAACTTCTCCTCTCGTGGACACTTGCGAAAGGGTGTGTTTGAGGCATTTTCATCTTGTGGAAGTGCCTGTTACGTACACGTGTCGTACAGCCCTTTTTGTTGCAAATTTGTTGCACGAAGGGAGACGCATTGTACTGAATAGTATGAGACCCGGTGCGTTAGGGGACCGTTTCGGGGAATTTGTGCTCGAGGGGACCGCTGCAAATAGGAGATTAACACGTCGGGCTAGGGGACCGATTTTCAGAACGTTTTATATTGTAACAAGAGCGGCGTCGCGCGAAATCGACCGAGCGGCGAGCGATCGAGCGGGCTACACGGCTGGCGATCGACAAAGGTGACGCAAGGCCCCCACGAACGAACGATCGACGGTCGAGCGAGCGGGCGATCGACGCTAGCGAACGAACGATCGACGGCCAGGCGAACGGCCGCCACGAACCTAGCGACCACGGTGTCTGCATACGGGGCCATCGAACTATCGTTACCATACTATAAAGCGGCGTCTGAATCCCCGGCGCCGCCTACCGCTTCCGGTACCTCGTAAGATAAGATCTGTATCAACAAGACCGTATGAGGGAAACGCTTACAATCCTTGAACCAGGCCGCCACCTGGCCCCAGTCCACGCGAGGGACATGAAGCAGCTGGTTTTCGAGAGCCTTCATGCATACAGAATGACCCTCGTGGGCGGACAATAAATCGACGCAGTTATCTGCTACACGTTCTAAATAAATCCTGCTCTACGCCCCTGGTCCCCTCAACGGCCGGTAACTCCTGTACCGACTGCAAACATCCACGAAACAGTGCCGCCACACCTGCCCTCGACTCCGTCGAAGACCGAAGGATCCCGCCCCCCTATCCTCTCCCCGAGGAAGCCCCCCCGACAGCGGTGATGGAGCCCCGAGCAGCGCTCATTCCCCCCCCGTTGCCTCGACCAAGACTGTGATAGGGCGGAGGGGGGGGGGTACTCATTTGTTGCTTTTGCCTTAGTCATTTGACCATTGACCACGCATCCCTTTCGAGACGGAGGGGGGCACTTTTAGAACCTTTTATTTTGAGCGGCCCAGCGTTGTGACATTTAGGTTTTTCGTTGCTTAGGTAATTGTATTGTGTGTTATGCTGTGCCCACAAAATGTATGTATTAAAGTAAAAAAACATCACGTGAGGCGCAGGGTCGCTGACACTAGCGAGCTTGACCCGGTAGGGAAAATGGGGGTACCCCCCTTCTTACCGCAGCCTTGGTCCCTCCGGAGGCCTTCGTACCGGTGGTGGGGCGTCAGTCCCTCGCGCGACTCCCCGACGGCGTACCCCCGCCGCGGCCGCCGTCACCGCTGCTGTCCCGTGCGCCACCGCCGTCCTCGCCCCGGCCTTTTGCGATACTTATCGCTGGCCGGGTGGTTGTACATGCAGCCCTCGAAGTTGCGTCCCGCCTTCTCCGTCCACGCCCTCAGCGGTCGCACGCCCCGCCCGCCCCCGACGAGGCCGGCCTGGAGCGCTTTTCGGCACGCGTCGGTGACCACGCCGGTGACCACGCCGACGCCGCCTGGGCACCCGTGAGGCCGCCAACGCGGATGTAGTGGGAGAGCTTGGGGCCATTCGGGGACCACCACCAGGTGCATGTTCTCTATCACCGGTGGCGCCGTCTTCGCGTGAGAGGAAAATTCGTATATTCCACGTTTCTTAGTTGTGTTGGTTATGGAAATGTTAGCACATAGCCAGTAAGAGTCAATGTTCAGTAGCACCGCTCTTGTATATTGTAGATCTCGTAGATCTCATATGTGTCCGTTCGTTTGTAACGTACGTATGTGTATGCGGAGGATTACTCCTCGAGGATTCTCTGTCGACTCTAGCCGAGTACCTCACTCTGTCGTGTGGATCCTTCCGGATTGTCATGGCATCGTAGCTGTCCTGGTCATCTCTGGGGGAGCAGCCGTCATCTGGGCTTCTGCATACTCTGCGGATATATTACAGTAGTAATGCAGCTAGAGAAGAGCCTTTACGGACTCGCCCAAAGTCCTATTACGGGGGACCATAGTTAATAGGACCTACTGTAGACACAACAGGACCTACTGTAGACACCAACACCTATATATTTCCTTATTTTGGCTGACAATATTTGGTCCATAGTTGATAGGACCTACTGTTAAGACACAATATAACCTACTGTAGACACCAAAACCTAGGTATTTCCCTATTGTTGCTAACAATAGTTGGTCCTATTTACTATGATCCCCCGTAATAGGCTGATTCGGCCGGATTGGGATGCTCTGGCTTAGAAAAACTCTAAGGTTGATTGGGCCGCTTATAAAGCACTCCTCAGCCAACCAGAGTGCGTCAATAGCTACCGCAGGAAGATTCGCAATCAACATATATCTACTACTGGGTCGATCACCACAACCCGACGTGCAGAGTATACATTGAAAAGAACGCACACACACCAACGACGACCGTTGCAATGACTCTGCTGCGCGAGTTCCCCAGCGACAGCTGTTTTATGTTTTTACGGGGGGCAGTAGTAAATAGGACCAAATATTGTTAGCAAAAATAGGACAATATATTGGTTTTGGTGTCTACAATAGGTTATATTGTGTTTACAGTAGGTCCTTTTAACTATGGACCAAATGTTGTTAGCAAAAATAGGAAAATATGTAAGTTTGGTTTCTACAGTAGGTCCTATTGTGTCTACAGTAGGTCCTATTGTGTCTACAGTAGGTCCTATTGTGTCTACAGTAGG
>JAYJME010001222.1:0-17328 GCA_036873775.1 Costaria costata
TCACTATGGCCCTCGGTAATAGTTGTCGAATGGACTTACCGGCGCTGAACATTGAGTACCTGTGAAGGGTAAGGCTCTCAGTAAGGCGTATTTTACGGATAACTTCGCTCGGAACGGGCAATGATAATGTAGACACTGATGCCCAAAGCGAAAAATTACGAAGATTTTAAAGCGACCTCAGTGTTTCGATCGAGGATTTCGTCGAAACTCACCTTTGCAAGCTTGTGATATACCAAATGCGTCGGGATTGCTGACTCCCGTGCAACTTTGCTTTTCTTCGCAAGAAACAAAAATATGTCACCGTTCTCGATATTACGGTATCCACACCAAGAATCACCCCTTACGAACGCACCGTTGCCGGCCTCTTCGCCAGTTGAGTGACATAATTCGTGCGCTCTCCTCTCTCCGTCAACACCTGCCGTCACACAGACTTTCTTCATCAGGGTTGCCGCCATAGGAGATGTAGCCGCGCAACAGGTCAACCCCACGGGCGATCCTCCGGACAACACAAACTGGTCAGGAGTCATCGAAGTTATCCCTGCGGATCAGCCACCAAGCTCGCCCGGCCCCGTGTCTTTGTACGTGCTGGATGGGTCTACGCTTCAGGTGAAAAATCCGCCTCTACACACCAAACTACTGTACTTACTTTGGACGAAAATACCTATCGGTATTAATAAATGTGGACACAGGCTTGATTTTGGCAAACGTCGAACGGTGTTCCCACCCGAAGACAAGTGTTCCGCCTTATCTGGTCGACTGCACACGACAAATATAGGGAGCACGCTTCCCTGACATACTGTATCGATCGCAAACTCTTCTTGGTCTGACCACGGTATTATTATATCTCGCGTGCACCTTGATTTAGAGGTGGCACCATGATAGCATACCCATAACACCATGAAAGCATACCCATACAAGGCGTTAAAGGTGGATCTGTGATAGCATATCCTCATGTACAAGGGCTAATAAAATATATCGTAACTTCCCGCGATACCCATGGCTATCGGAAATGCTCAGGTGCACATGGAAGTACCATCGGAGAGCGGCGGGTCAAACATCACCCAGTACCTGATTGACGTGGACACCGTGTCGACGTTCTCATCCACCTCTCTCGTCACACACGAGGTCGATTCCGATGCGGTAAGAACCCCCCCCCCCCCCGAAAAACAACAACCGCGTGTAAACTCGTGACCCTGCCTGGTGTTGTGTATACCGCTCAATTGGAGTAGTTCCCAGTACTCCATGAAGCACAAGAGGCCACTCACCTTCCCACGTACCGAGAACCATGGCCCCTTACCCCCCCCAACCGCGCCAAACACTAAACGGGGCGTACAGGCGTCATCCTGCTTTGTGTGAACTAATATTAGGGCTATGAGCTGGCTGACTGTAATTTGTCGAGTAGTTATTACAATACTGTTACAGTACTGTACGTAGTGTACACTAGTTGGCTAGGTACTACAGTTAGTCGGGTGCGATTATTTGCGGAGTTATGTGTCTCAATAAATACATAGTCAGTTAGTTGGCTAAAGTCGTTACCCAACTTATGACTAGCCAACTCACAGCCTTAACAATTAGCCGTTAAATTCGAGTAGCGCCTAGTACTCCATGAAGCACAAGACCACTCACCCTCGCACACAACGACAAAATCATTGTCTCTTTTACCCCCCTCTCTCCGTTGCTCATCAACTCCGTTGTTTGCAAACCCACGAACCGAACATTCAGCTGGGGACACTCTACAATGGAGGTAGCGCAGTGTACGACGTATCCGGCCTCGAAGCAGGAACGCTCTACTACGTCCGCGTCTTCGCTGTTTCGTCGATCGGGACGTCCGACAGCACCGTCGCCGCCAACAACCCAGTCGCGCCTAGCCAACACCCCGATGCTCCCGCCGACATCGCGGCTGAGGCTGTCATCGAGAGCGGTGTGGATCTCAACTCTGGGATAGAGGTGGGGAATCTAAAATGCCTTGTGCCTCTGTCACATTTGGGGTCCGGGTCTGGGATACATGATATGTTAACGGACCTATCGCTGCAGTATTCATGCGCCATTTTTCAACAGATCTGCTTCAGATCGGAAGAGTCTTCGCAGTCTATTATCGTGCCACTCCATTTCTAGGAAACTCTCTGCCTAAATATATTCGATTAGGCGCGAAAGAGCTATGTAGTTGCACGTACCGACAATGAAACACCCTATTTTCGTTTTCGACAGGTGGCATGGACGTCGCCTGAGGAGAACGGCGGCTCCCAGGTTCTGGGGTATCGAGTGGAGTGGTTTGAGACTGACACCGCGAGGGACGAGGTTCAGGCAGTCAGGATGACCTGGGAATCGGGCGATGAGCCTTTCGAAACCTTCCGGTGAGGAACTACCGCGAGGTCTATTACTCTCTACTGTAATGGGTTCGACCTTCGTCCCTCGTCATTTTGCTGGGTTTTATTCGAGTTAAGAATTGCTTTGTGGCTGTGTGGCCATCCTCGAGTAGGCGCGTCTCACAACACAGCAACAGTACCAACAAGATAATATGCAGATCATTGGTTAGTAGCATCTGTCCTGAAGGCAAACTGACTGCGACTCGGTTCTAAGCACGCCCATACAGCGGCAGCCATTTTTCCGCACAGCGGACATGTTTAATAATAATTTTACAATATATGTGTGTGCGTGGTGAACGCCCAGATTATGGTTCAAGGGTTCATCGACGAACGTCGGTATGGACCCGGACGTGTCATACATCAGCATGCGCGACGCCCTCATGAACATCAACGGAGGGAGCGACGAATTCCCGGTCGGCCATTTAGACGTAGAGGTGAGCAATTGATTTCCCGTGTTCAACGTCCCTTTTTTGTGAACGCACCCTTAACTTCAGAAAGCCCATCCTTACAGTACCATCGCCCGTCGCTCCGTAAATCTGGGCGAGAGGAGAAGGGTGCTAATCGCAAACAAAAAACGATTTGTCGAGCCTTTGATAGTGGGGATGTCTTTTTTCATTACCAAGGGTGCCAGCTGTGGGACGCGACCCCTGCCATCTGCATCATGCCACTGCCATGGCGTTTGTTGCGGAAAAACGCGTGTCTTAACCACCCGGACCGCCTGCGTACGAGAAAAGTGTGGGCGTCCGGAACCGCGTTGGATATCAAACACTAGTCTAGAGTGGTCCTACTTAAAAACTCTTCTCGCACCCACAACCCTAACCCGTATCCTAACGCTTACCCTACCCTTGACAGCGCTCAACCATTAACGGCGACGAGGGTTACGTGTACACAATCGTCTTCGAGGACAGCGATACCAACGGAGGGGACCAACCCATGCTGACCCCGTCAGATACCTTCTCGGGCACGGCCTCCATCAGGGTGAGAACTTCCTCCTAGTGTAGGGGTACTCGCGCGGCGTGCTGCGGTGCGCCTGCTGCCTACTCCCGTGCATTCACATGCCCTTGCGATTGACCACATGCTCTATTAATAGCGCAAAATCGCAGTACTAACCCATCTCCAGTTTTGGACTTCTCTTACGTGTTCCAAAATCCAGCCGAGTTGCGAAGCACGAGCGAACAGAGCCGACAAGACGCCACCCTCGTGAGCAACTTTTCGCCTGTGGGCGGCATGGAACAGAGCCCTGCACTTTCCGTCTGGCCCTTTCTTCACTTAATGCTGGTTTCAACCAATCACGAAACACCGCAACGTGTAACTTGCCCTCCTGCAGTTCTTTGCCTTACCGGAAGCCTCGATCCCTTACATGATATCCAAGGGTATTTTCGGTGGTACGTACCAAAACATACAGGGTATTTTCTCGGTAAATACCCTACCGAACTACCAGGTATACCGGAGTGTCCGGTTCGGCCTCAATACCCTACCGAATCATACCGGGGTGTGCAGGGCGAACTCAATACCGGTACCCGACACTTAGGGTAAATGCGGTACGGCCATCAAAAACACCCGGGTACCCGTATACCCCACCGAACATGGCCTTGCACGGTTCCTTGTCACCCTCCTCGATCATATCCGAACCTACAACTGGCAGGTATACGAAGTGACGTCGGGTATCAGGGCCGGCGGTGCGGCAGAGATCCAAGAAATTTCCATCACTGGAAGTGGGGAAGGGTCTCGAAACGCTACCAATCCCGATGAGGACGTGATTCGCGGCTACTGGAGAGCGCAGTTTGCTGCGTCCAATTTCAGGTGAGTTTAGCCTTTTTTTTCTCGTGCTGCGTTACACTCGGTGTTTTCAGCCCTTTTGGGCAATGCATGTCGTATGCATGCGTGTAAACCCCTTTAGAGCCGGAAACGTTTTTTTGGGGACAAAACTACTCGGAAATAGTGTGGGATACGTTTTAGCGGTGGTAAAAGGGTTATGGGTGAACTGGGTGCATGGGTCAGCTCCTTCGGGCCTGGGCGGCGAGAAACAGGGTGGTCACAGCATTGGACGTCGGTCATCATACATTGCTTAGCGTAGCTGAGGATAGCCGCTGGGCTTCTACGCCCCGCGGCATACACGTTCGCAACATTTGACACCGCTGCCAGTGGTTGTTGGAGAGATTGGACATTAATACGAGCGTGTGGCAGGTTGATTCGTGCTTCTCCTGCCGACGAGCAAGCAAGCAGCCCGGCAGAACCCAGCACCAAGGCGTAACCGCCACACGCTAAACGGGAGCACAACCAAGCAGTATTCACCTGGAGCTGAGATATTATAGCAGGTCTTGCGTAAAAACATCGCCGTTTCCCGACGCACCGAGGGGAAACTATTACGGGGGAACACAGGGGTGCTCTAAGTCAAAAAGAGAAAACGACCTACACTCCTTCCCAAGGTCAACATTATTTTATAAAAACGGTGCGGTGGAATTTCTGGACGAAATTACGAAAACCGAGTTTTCTTCATACTTGAATTTTACTTGATTTTAGTATACACCCCCCTGCCTGGGTCTCTCAAGTGGGTAGTGGGGGTTGGAATTTTATTTTCGTGTTCCCCTGGGGAACATCATACCAGTAATAATGTTCTAATATGGTGTGTACAAATAGTGACATGTATGGTTTTTAGGGTTCATCGTGAGTTCTGATTATTATTCCCACCCGTAATAGCAAAAAGAAATCAGCCTCAACGTTTTTATCCCGTTTTCTTCGTACGCGTTGCAGCACCTACGTGCCAGCCAGAGCAACCGCGGCGGAAGTGGAGGCGGCCTTGGAGGGGCTGGAGCCCACAGGGGATCTAACGGTAACCCGGAGCGAGAACGACGACAACGGGTATGATTGGCAGGTGGGGCCCGCGTGTTGGTACCTTGGGAAAGAGTTTGTGTGTTTGCCAGTTCGACAGATACCCCGACACGATGTAGAGTTATCGTTGTCACATGGTGCTTGCTTGGGAAACATTTAGATACATCCCCATCAGGCGGAGAATCAAGAACATGATGCTTGCCTGAAAAACATTAGAATTTCGTCAACTCATGGGAGGCAAAGAAGGCGGCCAACTATTTATATCAACAGAGACATACGAACGTAATGTTTTCTTGCAAAACATCATTGCGAGGGTGGCGAAATGCAATACGTCCCGAGTTGCAACCGCCGCAATGCTAAGCCATCGTAAGGGACATAGAGCTTTTACTCCGTGGCCGTGGTTCTGAGGAAACCGGCTCCATGGGCAGAATAGGAAAAAAAAAATCGTTACCGACGCCCTCATTTGATGTGACTTGTGGATGCAATAACAGCACGAAACAAACCAGCGCCACTACCCACGCCCGCCCCATATCCCCACCAGGTCACGTTTGAAACCCCTGTCGGAGACAGAGGCGCGCTGGTGCTCGATGATGCTTATTTGTGGAGTACAAACGACGATGCGGCTGCCTCCATATTGGACGGGGACAACGAGGTCGTAGAGTCGACCGGAGCACTCATTTGCAGCGACTGCCAGGTACTGACAGCAAGTAACGCACATTTTAGCAAACCTGTACATATCCCTATCGACGGCACAAAGGGAGATTCAGTCGACTATTTTTCCATTTGCAGCGACTGCCAGATGCCGACGGCAAAAACAACAATGTTTAGTCAAACCTTGACGGTACCCCTATCGACTACCGACAGCACACAGCAGAAGCCAGTCATTTTTATCTTTATGTACAGCGACTGCCAGCTACCGGCAGCAAGGAATGAATAGTTTAGTCAAACCTTGATGTGCCCCTATCGACTACCGACGATACAAAGACAAAGCCAGTCGACTATTTTTCTATGGGCGTAACTGAAAGCCGCTAAAAAAACGGCCTTCCATACTGGCACCGGCACCGTTGTAGCACAGCGGTGCTAATGTCAACAGCAAAGAAGCAATGCCGCGGAATTAAAACGCACTACCTCCCTTCCATTGCCACCTGTGCTCTTCGGTTTAGGTTGGTGAGGCCCCGATGGGTTACGGCTCCGTCGATCTTGCTGCAGACGAGCTTAGCTACACCATTTCCGATCTCAGTCCGGGTGTATCATACACTATCTATGTCAGCGCTTTCAACCGACACGGGCAGGGCGTGAGGGCGGAGCTGGAATCTGGGGCGATAACCCCACCGCTGTCGACACCTTCCGCCCCTACCAATGTAACCGTCAATACAAAGGGGTACAACGCCACGGAAGGGGACGGTATCGGCGACTCTCAGGTAAGGGGTCATGCTCGTGTTACCATGCTCGGGTATTCCCCAGGGCTGCGGCTCCTTTCACGGAAGGCATCTCGTGACTCTTGTCGGATTGTTGTTGAGACGAATATTGCCATCATCCTTGATCATACCGTATATTCCATGGACACGAGCAACATCTGCCAGGAGCTTCGTCACACCTCGCTCCACACCACCCTCTTCCGACCCTCAAATTTGTGTTATGTTTCTTCGTCTCAACAGCGACTTGTCGTGACGTACTCCGAACCGATTTCGAGCGGCGGCGAGGACATAACGTCGTACTGGGTGGAGTTGGACCCCACGCCGACTTTCGATGACCCAATCACAGAGGCGTTCCGGTGCCCGAACTCTCCGGACTACGCCACTTGGGTGGTGGAAACCTCTTCGAATACCACTATTATCGATGGGTAAGAGTACTATAGCATCAGCTGAAACCCGGCAAAACCACCTTTTCCACGAGAGAGAGTTATCATAATATACCGGTACAGAATAGCAACCCATCCTCCAGGACCTCGCCGCTGAGGGCTCTCTGTGGCCCTGCTGTGTAGGTTATGCCTCATAGACACCGCGCTAGTGAGTAGTTCCGGTCCATGCCATCGTACAGCATGCGTTCTCCAGCTGGTTATGCTGGGGGGGTGCAAATACTTGCTGGTTCAGGCGGATGGTAGAAATCACGAAATTTGACAAAGTATCAGCAAGCAAGAGTTGTCTTCGCCTGTAGATAAGAAGGGGTCCGGTGCTGCGTTCAAATACCATTAATCTAGGTAGATTTATACGGGAGATCCCGAACCATCCATGAATAGGTCCACGTTTCGTTTCGACTTGCGCCCGGTTTGGTCTCATTCATCGCCCAAGGATATTACGGGGAAACTTGGTAATCACAACCAAACATGGCGTAGAAAAAATAGGGGGATATCAATAGTACGTTTTTGGGTCCATGGCGGGTTCTGATTTGCTATGGCCCCTTGTAATAAACCACCGCCCGCCAATGGGCCGCCCTCGCCGTTTATTTATCGCGCGACAGGTTCTTCGAGCTAGCTCTCACTCGCGCCGGCTACGAGTTGGTCACCGACCCTATTCCTTTCGACGCTGTGGCCTTGGGTTCCGACGAAGTACCGGCGGCGTCAACCACGGACTCTCTGGTCACGTGTGAGAACGACGCAGGCAATAACGACGACGAGTGTCCCGACAGCCGGTTGGAGAATTCGGGGTCGCTACAGATGAAGGCACGTACATCCAGATAGAATAAAAACAGTGTCCGAACAATGTTGATAAAGCAATATTCGTACGTGGAAATATTTCCAAAAATGTTCCTGGTGAGATTTTCGGGTATCGTATTGTTTACGCGGTGTACGGAACACTCTGGGCCCATGGAGATGAAAGACTATGCAGAAAAGGCAAGGATTCGACTGCGCAGAGCATTCAGCGAAACTCAGTATGAGTACGACCGTAGGAATGCTGGCTTCAACGACTGATAAAACCTGTGAAGCGCGTATCTCTCCTATTACGTGAATCGTGGGAAAGCACGGCAGGTACTAAACATCCACCAACATCCTGACGGCACAAATTACAGCACTATCAAGAGGTCGAGGATGTTACTCACCCAGACGGTTTCTGCCTTGTACTCGGGCGGTCCTGTCCTCTTCAATAAGTGTCAGTGTCACGGCATTGCCTTCCTAAAAATTCAGGTTGTCCTATCTAATTGCATGCAATTGTCCACACCATTCTGTCTCGCACTCTACAGTTGGACTTTTTGGACACCATTTCCGAAGGTGTGCAAGTCACCCGGCAGGACCTAGGATCGGGGCAGTACCGCTGGACAGTAACGTTCCTTGACGAAGGCGACGACTTCGAGCTAGAGGACGTCGTCTCAAGGAATTCCCTCAACGCGTCTACGGACGCTGCGACTGAAATCACTTCGACCAAGGTAAGGGATGGCCAACCATCAAACACAGGCCATGGGCATTGTTTGCAGGCTGCCGCTTTGAGGGAAATGCGGGATGGCCCAACATCAAACTTAGGCCATGGGCATTGTTGGCAGGCTGCCGCTTTGCACGAAGTATCCCATCACTTTACTTGTAATGGGAAACTGAACACGCCATGAAAAGCGTCGACGGGAGTGCGGTCAAGCGCCCTTAAGCCTTCATCCATCGCACCGCCAGTAGTACGTGCTCCAAACGCATGGGTGTATAGTCTTGTGACATGACATACTCTGTCCATGTATAGCGCCGTGCTCCACGTCAAATCACCGGCGGAGGTATTTACGATGGTCCACACCCCGGCCTCTTGAGCTCCTACTTCGTACGAAGAATGGTGTCCTCCGACAATCGACAATAGCAACCGTGTTAAATATAGATGCTCTATTGCCCGCGCTCCTGGGGTACTTTAGCTCGATCATGGTAACAAAATGTAGTTTAACCCCGCACCATTCCAAACAATTTCAACATCTGCAGCTCAAGACCGGAGTGGTTCAAGACGAATGCAGCGGGGAGATGGTGGTGCCAACGGATGGAGGGCTCGTCAAGGGGCAGGCGTACTATGCCCGCGTGTTCGCCTACAGCCCGGTGGGCTTCAGTCAGGGACAAGTGGCACCGGACTCCGCAAAGCCAACCACGGTGCCCGGGCGGCCAACGTCGGTGTCTATCGAGGTCTACGACGCCCAGTCTTTGAAACTCGTGTTCTCTCCTCCGGCCGACGATGGCGGCGACACAGGTACTTGACTTCCCCTGTATCGACTACCCGTATATCGGTTCGGAACACCCCTTCGCTTCTGTTACCGGATGACGCTCATGTTCTTGATACAAAGCGTTTTCAAACTGCGACACATGTGCACCCTGTAGCGTAGGGAGACATCGATTTTGTTCCTGACGTGGCCGACCTTCCCCTCAGATACGATATCCTGTGTAGAAATACAAGCATGGGATTATCACTGGTTAGCGTATGATTTTAGCGGGGGGTCTTCGGCTGCAACCGCCTTAAAGCTCCACACCACTCTATTTTCGCATCGTGACTATCTGGTACTAGTAGGGTTTGTTTGTTTCACCATTGCGCTTGAACATTTCGCAGTCGTGGAATACAAGCATGGGATTTTCACTGGTTTGCGTCTGCTTCTCGCAGAGGTTCTTCGGCTGCAACTGGATCAAACTTTCACGCCATCATAGTTTTGAATCGTGACCATGAGAATTGTTTGCCATTACCCTTCAATATGTCGCAGTCGTGGCATACTTGGTGGAGTGGGCGTTGGACTCGACTTTCGCGGAGATTTCTAGCTCGACGGTATCCCTCCTCAGCGGAGGGGCTCCTTTCCACAAGGTACGAGTTCGCTCTTGGTCCTCCAACAGTTTCACGTGCTGCAAAACACACAAGCTCACAACTATGCCTAGGTTTAGGTACGCAGCCTCTATCGGGCCTCCCAGAGCGTCTACGAGAATAACCATTGGCGTTTACGACAAATAACCATTGGCATCTACAACGAGAGTGTGGTTCAAGGCAAACAAATAGCTGAGGACGTTCTTCCCGTCGCTCTACCAGGGTCACACCAAGATCTGCAATTCACATGGGATCTAGGGTGGACACAGACACGTTAGAAATGATCCGAGAATTAGTGGCTTCGTAAGTCGTTCGCCAGTTCCTGACACGCTGCCGATGCCGTGTCTTTTACGTCCCGCCTTCCGTCAGGTTATATCGAGCCTGGATACGGGCGAAGCATACTATGTGAGAGTGTCAGCACGAAACAGCCTCGGCTACGGTGCTACTCAGAGCTCCAGCCCGGCATTCCAACACCCGTACGAGGAGCCGACGGCACCTAATGACGTTGTGCTAGGAGTTACATCGGACACCATGCTCACGGTGAGGACATGTATCTGCTTGTATTCGCCACGTACAAAGCTCACCTCTAGGTAGAACAGACATCGACAATATTTTTTCAGCGTCTGCTTCTCTACGTTGTTACAACGTGGGGGTCAAATATAACGTTAGGGGGCCGCACGGCAAGCCAACCCCGCCAGAATTTTCTCTAAATTTCAGTTTCGCGTATGATTGTCGGTGGTATTGATTCGAGGATAGCTAAACCGCCCATAATTGTGACTGTCGTGTATTCAAGACCGCACTAAGCCAAAAACCAACGCTGCTAGCTTCTTCAGATAAATATCCCAAATATTGAGATACACTTGTGGATAAGCGGCCGCCTCGATCAAACACCACAATCGTGAACAGTACTGGTGCCTCAGGTATACGCGCGTATCCCTTAGACTGTGCGTCCCTCTCTCAGCACCTTCCGCCTCACACATATTTGTCGCAAACGAACATGACAACAGGCCAGCTTCTATCCCCCGGGATCCGACGGTGGCGACAATGTCACAGCTTTCGTCATCACGTGGGACGTATCGGAGTCTTTCAATAGCCTCGTGGGGTCGCCGCACTCCGGCAGCGCACGGGTGAACTCGTCAGAGCGGGCCTACACCGTGCAGTACCTCAGCACATCCAGGAGGTCAGTCAGGAAAAAATGATGTTCTGGGTTGCTGCACTGAAATCCGAGTGATGTAGACAACATGCAGTCTACGGATGTAGCCTAACCGGCAAAACAGTATGAGGCACTGGGGTCAAACGTGTCTCGGGGTTTACGCCGTAGTAGTTTCGCTGTAGTAGAACAACTCCGCCGAACATATGGCCCCTCGACTTCACTCCACTTTTGTGCTGTATGATCATTCCAGCGCATGATATGCGGGTCGTTAAACTGTATGGCTACTATTTTTCTCGACTCGATCAGGTACTACGTCAAGGTAGCGGCGGAGAACAGCGCAGGCGCGGGAGTCTCCGTCGCAGCATCCCCCACGTCATCGTACCCGTCCCAGCAAACTCCGGGCATCCCGGTGGGGTTGGTTGCCAGCAACGACACCTCCGGTAGTGCCACTGTGTCGTGGGACTTCCCGCTGGTGCCATCGCATGGCATTCCGTGCTTTGGGACGGAGGAGTCTCCAACCATATGCCCCACGCCTGTCGGGGGCGTGTACCCTGGGTCTGACGGAGGGGACGATGTGTACGAGTACCGAATACAGTGGAGTACCGAACTTGGGTGAGTGGAAAGAGTCGCAATAAAATTGGAATGTCCTATTGCTGTGGGTACCCCGTTTAAGAACACCCCCCGACTACAGTAGCCAAAACAAGCCAAAACAAGCTACAGATTGCTCATATTTTTTTTCGAGCTCTTAACCCGGGCCTACTTATTGTCGTATAGCGAAACCATCTTGGGGCATCTATGAGCCCTTCTGTAACTGTACTTCGGTGTATTGTAGTGGCGACGCTAATATTTCCCGAATTCCAGACGTACAGAGATAGTGTCCGCGTATAGTGCTGAGCGCCTATCATGCATCTAAGCAATGTCTAGCCCTACGAGGTGTCCGAGCCCAAGTACATCCGTCTTCAGGTGGTCAAATCGAACAGTTTGAGTTCGTTGGGACTACTGAATGAAAAGGCGAGACCAATGACACAGATATTTCGTTTGGTGCAAAGCTAAAGCTAAAGCTGCCACATTTTGTGGGCGGCCTTGGTTGCTGGAATTTCTAATTTGGTGAAGAGCTCGCCACGTTCTATGCGCGACCTCGGTTTCCAACTCTACAATATATAGCAGGGGAGAGAGAAATAGACGTCAGTGACGCATAAGCGCCGGGTGAGTCAATCGGGAGTCGAAACGATAACGTGCCCGACCCAAACCTAACCATGCAACCTGACCCTGTTTCTTCTGTCTCAGGTACCTGTCGTCTGACTCCACGTATGGGTACGCCGACGTGTCCAACACCACTTACACCGCGACGGGGCTGACGACGGGATTGCAATACTACTTCCGAGTATCGGCGCGCAATACAATCGGTTATTCTGGCTTCTGTGAGCTCACGGGCAACACGTGCGCCGGGAGCGAGGTGTCAACAATTATTACTTGAACGAGTTAATAGCGTTTTTTTTGTGAATGTCACGAACACCACGGTGTTTTCTAGTTTTCGGGGCAAGAGACTCGAGATTGTATTGCCAATACTGTAGGTTGATAGCGGTAAAGGCTCAAGTTTTGGTGTTATCTGCCCTATAATGTTTGGTCGTGGATAGATGGCCCTCAGTCAAATCGTTAGATCATGGTGGGAGGAGAGGGGTGGGTCGCCCGCTTGTGACGAGGGGGAAGCTTTCTCATACTAACATGTGGAGAAAGCCCTTCTGCAGTGAGCAGTCGTTAGGGTGTACGTTTCATGACTCGCCGCAGTCCCTCCTGTATGTAGTTACATGTGTGTGTTTGTTTTTTTGTGCAAAGGCAGGGAACTGGCCCTCTTTGATCACTAGCTTTGGTTTTTTGTCGGACCGTGTTCCTTGCAATATATATCGGGGGTATGAAACGTTGCCACTACGAGTACTGGGTTTCAGCCTTCTCGCTTTAGTTGTGGCGGTGCCCAGATGCCTATAGACGCACACGCATAAAATAACGCCAGTGGTGTACACCCCGTTCACTCGGGGGTGGTACTGTGGCCACGCTGCCCGTTACTTGTTGCAACAGGAAACATGCAGCGAGAGTACCAAGAATATCATTGGCCTGTCGAACACACTTGCTGTAGCATGGTTGCTCCTAACCCATTTGTTTTCGGTATATAACACGTTTGAACTGAAAGGGGGATAGAGCAGCGTCTTTTGAAAGTTTTGTAGTTGAATTCAGCTGACTCTAGGTGTTGCTTACTGTAGTGAGAGGTGACAATGGTGTCGACGACCAGATTTATATATATATACATGTGCTGTATTTAAGTGTGTTGTTGTAGCTGAAGCTGCAAGGGTGGGTGTGTTTTGTCTATATAATACTGAAGTGTGTGGGTATTCGGCAGATGAAAATGGGAGCACGACAATTTAGTCTTCTCGTCATCTGAACGTGACACAAGCCGCGCACGAACTTGTATTGAATCACGAGGGAAAAAAACAAGCACGTACGTCAGAGGCCTACTTTTTCGGGTCGCGCAGAGCTACGATGGTAGTATGTGCCTTTATTGTTTGTTCGCTCTCGTAACTGATGGCCCTCAGCCATTCTGCTTGTATCGACAACTGTCCGTGCGCACTCCTGCCACACTGCGGCTCTACCAGCCCTACCAAGCCGTTCCTTCGTGTCAACAAAATACGTTCGCTGTCATGTTTCCTATCAACACCATATCATCGGTATATATATAAACATATATATATGCTTGTATATTATATGTACGCGCCATCGGAGTATTGGAAGCACACCACTTAGCTTGCAACGATGAGTTTCGACCAAATCCTCCTTCTTACAGCTGACGTTTTTGAATGTTTGAATGTTTCAATATATAACAGGCATGCCTTTCCTGCTGTTGTAGTCGAGTTGAGGCATGCCTTTCCTGCTGTTGTAGTCGAGTTGAGGCCTGCACTATTGGAGCAAACATCTTGAGCAAGCATCCGACGTATGACATGATACGACGGAAGGGGTTCCTTTAACATTTTTTTCTCCCGGCCGGTGCTCCCTGATTTCTGATTTTGGCCAGAACGTGCTTACTGGGCACCCTGTGCTAAACACGACCGTCGTGTCATTTATGGTCACATTCTGCACTACAAAGCATGTTTTGCACGCCCTACACCAATCGTAAACAGCTTCTTATTTTGGTAGTTTCTGTTTTTTTTACTCGACAATTTCTAAGTTTCGCCATGAAACAAGGTGAAGGAATCCTGAAAAAACAAAAAAAACGGCATCGACTGAGAAGAATAGGACCTTTAGAATCAAAATCTGCAGCGCTTTCCCATGCCGGCAATAGTGCCTTCATCGGCTACTCATGGGTCTGGGGGGAAAGTACCAGGAACTTGATTTGTGTCAACGAATACATATAGGCGCGGTCGCGTCCTTGCTTCGTCTGTCCTTGTACGATGTACTATAATTTCCAATTCATAGTTAAACGGCACAGAGCTACCCTCACCGTGCAGTGATTTGCCCTTCCACAAGTCAAGTGGAGCCGTCAAACCGTTCTTATCTGCCACGGCGGACGTCAGATGCGCCTTGCTCGTTTGTTGAGGTTCCAAAACAAATAATCAGGCAGAACATAGAACACAGTCTCCATTTATCGTGGTCAGCTCGCTGGCGAGGTATCGTACCGTACAACAACGAAAACGTTCGGCAGCTGTGTTGGCCCCAATCCGTCTCTGTCGATGTGTCGAAAGAAAAAAAAGGGATGGCCTCTATTAAGTTCGAAGCGTGTCAACGACACGAGGTCACGACAAAGATGCACCTCGAAACTGAAACGCTACCCGAGGAGCAGCGGCATCCTGCGAAGAGATCTTTTTACAGGTGTAACAAAAAAACTACCCCCTCTATGTGTGACACTCCGCGTGGGATTTATATGCACTACGTACAAATAGCGGGTATTTCCGGGTGAGTCACGCGATCAAAATAGAAACCCGATACAGACTCAAACTCGGAGGCAGTGTACTGCTATCATACTACAGCAGTATTCATAGGTTTACCATTCACTCACCAGGCACGAAGATACCTGATAGACCAGAGAGCCCCTGCCAGGAGTCCTTCTCCTTGTGCCATGTGCGTGCCTGACCAGCATCGTCTGTCAATATAATGAGCGAACGCGTGCACTACTGTTACAATAGTCCAGTAGCTTGGCGCCGTCGTTGCCTTATGCCTGCACGTAACAGACAGCGCGTTACACGTTACAACATAAGAAACTTTACGAGCAAATGCGAGTTTCTAGTTTACACCGCGCCAAAAAATGGGAAAATCGGGATCCTTTTCGAGCTGGCTGACGCGGGGTTCTACGACCGAGGTGCTACGACCGCCGACCGAGATACGTACAAGTATACGAGTATGCGATTCTCTAAATTATCAAACCAGTCAACACACAAAAGTTGATGGCAGTTTCAAATATCCTGCTGCAAGAGTTCCTAGCGACATACTACCATACCCTGGTACCAGGTATTACTAATAATCTATGCTTGTGTCGTCGGGAGATACTAATCTTCATTTGTGTCACCTGAAACCTTCGCCCTATGCTCGTACTTAGCTTAGAGTAGTGCGCTAAAGAGCACCGAACGGTAGGTCGTCGTTTCGATGTGCAAGGTTTTCAGCCAACACACATGATCATATCTACATCGTTCCAACAGCGAAAACAAGCATCGCCAGCAAGAGATGCGCATATATGGCATTGCATTTCTCTTGATCGTTTGTCCGCCGACAAGTGCAACGTGTGGTGTTGACGTCTAACGGTATACATCTATGGTACATACGATACTGCTGTGGTCGTAGTCTACTGCTGTGGTCGCAGCAGGCAGTGATTTTGTGGGAAAGCGATATGTCATCAGGTCATCACCTATCACGATACGATATGTATAACCTTATGATTTGTAAGCTGCATGTAAAACGTTTATCGTAGCTATTAAATAGTATCTGGTAGTCACGAAGACTGCACCCCGCTTTGTTTCAAACCGTACTACTGTTCTACATGCAGTGTGGCCAATCTACAGAACACCACACGCTCTCGATGCCGGCCAGCATGCCAGCCTGATTGACCTATTGCCATTCGTCGTTGCCTCATTCCTCAAGGTTCAACCCAGATGGCCCGATGCAATTAGGCTGAAAACAGTTCCCGCACCTGCTCGTCAAGCGCGATCAAGCCCATCCACCCACCCGCTCACCCACCCCTGGAGTTTCCTGCGCATACATGACGTCGACGTTCACCCCCCCCGCAGCGAGAATCGCCACGCACACCATGGACGGCCGTACTCCAATACTGGCAGTGCTGTACTGCTGCACCCACACCTGTGTCGTCGGACGAGGCAAGGTGGCCGAATAGTTTAGTGTGCACAGGGTCAGTACCGGTAGTACTGACGCGGTAGTGTTTACGGTGTACGACTTGGCCAAGCGTCGGCAACACGGTTGGTATGAACTATGAAACCTATTGTTATGATAAGTATATATGATCGTGCCTGATTTTTTTTTTACTCCTGCACCAATTCTACTGTTGTATGAAGTAATTTGTCCAAAAATATGGGTGCGATTCTGAAAAGGTTGCAGTAATAACCCCATTAGGACTGCATTTCCATTTGGGGGACAAACGACTTGGAATTAGAGTCAAACAGGGATTTTTGTACAGTACGAGTAGTGCAGGACTCAAAGGGTTATTTTATTAGAGTGCACGCAACATCCTCGGTACAGCTTCATTCCGAGGCGGTCCGGGATAGATTTAGGGGTAGGGCTAGGGTTTAGAAGTCAAGTAGACTGAAGCCATTTTGTCGAAGCTGGGCTGGGCCAAGTTGCACCCACTCTCGAACCGGTCGCAGGTCACAGGGTGCAAGCAGTGCCGAGTTTGTTCCACATGAGACTGCCTGTATATCAGTATTTTATCATACGTATGATAGCACATCACTACTCGTACCTGGTAATAAATGGTTCAGCATCAGCGGTATCGTACGTATGATACGTACTGGGAACGAGTAGACGAGTAGTCTAGATGCCATGAGACAAGAGTAGATGGAAAAGCGCTGTCACTTCGTACCGGTATATGCAAGTTAGCTCAGGGTATGTCTTAACAGAATCGTAATCGTAAACCGTAAATCGAAATGATTTCGATTTCGACGGTATTTTAGCGGATGGGTCCAAACAGAATCGAAAGCTGCCGAGAGAAACGCAGTCGAAAAACAACGGACAGCTGCCA
>JAYJME010001223.1:0-17327 GCA_036873775.1 Costaria costata
CCTTTCGAGACGGAGCACCGTTCCTACTCCTAATAGAGACACCTCCAACAGTTGGGCGCTCATTACGTTGTTTCCATGCTTCGTATATTGCAAGTAAAGTTTTTTTTGGGGGGACTCAAGTCGTGCATGGCCGTAGTCGTATTACTATAGACAGGGGGGGAGGCGGGAGGCACAGCAGTAGTATCCTCTGGAGGTCAATCTGCCGGGAAAAACGCTTCCAGTTTAAGTTTGCGCAGCATGTGCTGTGGTAAGTGCAGCCCGATTTTGGTGCCAGAGAGGATTGATCTGGAAATAATCGCCATTGCCTTCACCAATCAAGGACGCCTCGGCTCTTGACGCTGCATTGGCGGACGCATCTGTTTGCTCCTCTGGACGTTTCGCAGTTTGTTCGCGTCGGAAATTTAGTTGTCGTCGTGGTTTCGTTATGTTTCGGCGATTGCAGCAGCACAACAACACGAAGCAAGCCCTCCAAACTCCGCCGATTGCCTCTCTTTCGTATGCCTGACTGCCGCAGTGACCCCGCAGTTCGTGATGAAGCCTCGGTACGAGTCCTACTTCGACCCGAAGATGAGCTGCCTGCTCCGCAAAGACGGGTAAGCAGCATACTCCGGTGTTAGCAATATTAGCGCCTCCCACTCCCACCTGCTTATCTGTCGACTACTTAGCGAGTCGGGATATTAGCTCCAGTCGGGATAGTAGCTCCACGATAAGGTCCTTCCAAAGTGACACCTGGTGGTTGACTGGCGGTTCCATGCCGAATACATGGTGGCCTCTTCGTGGGCGGTTACGTGGGGCTTGCCGAGGCTTGGCAGCTGCAATAAAGTTGTGCCTCGATGAGCACCGCCTGGGTCTAGAATCGTTGGTGGCAGCGCCCGTTCCTCCGTCGAAGGGGATACAAGTAACTGTAGGTTGGAATTTATACGGCTAACAAGAGCTAGCTTTACAGGTAGGGGTTGTTTTGACCTGACCTCGTTGAGCGAGTCTCGTTGCACGGACAGTCTGCTTCATTTTCTGAACATTCGCTCGTGATCGATCGCGGGTTGCTGCTTTCGAACGACCACCCCCCCTGTTGCCCTCCTCCTCTTTGCCCCGCCCTTTCAAATAACCCGATAAAAATGTGCATCATCGTTCACCACCAGGTACACGCTCGGGGAGCTGGGACCCGTGGGTTGCCCGGCCGGACGGCTCGTGCACGACGCCCCTTCCTTCACAGGGGACGGAGGAGGGGGCAGCGGGCCCGTGGTGCTGGATGCTGACGGCGCACCCCTCACGGCTCCGGACGCTGCCTCAGCGAAGAAAGGGAACTGATTAAGTTATCCGAGAGATATGCTGAAACATGGGACCGGACGCTGCCTCAGCGAAGAAAGGGAACTGATTAAGTGATCCGAGAGATATGCTGAAACATGGGACTGAGTTGATTCTGTTGTTGTTTGTTGTTGTTTGGTGTGTGTTTTTGTGTCTTGTTGTTGGTGGTGTTGGTGTTGTTGGTGTTGGTGGTGTGGTGGTTGCTGCTGCTGTGACCGTCAGGAGAGCTGTTCGGTTGAGAACACATGGAATGTGGCGTGAGAGACGCTCACTCTTGCCCCTGACGTGGTCTTCGTAGTTCTTCGAAAGTGTCGCGATTCTTGTAATAACGAGGTTCGCCAGTAGCCAGAAGGTTTACAATGAGTGCCGCAACCCGCCCAGGAAACCCCTGGCTGTTGTTCCCTGATAGAACATACTGTCACACACAGGAGCATGCTCAAAACTACCATGTGTGTTGGCGTGAGCTAGTCGTGGAGGAAAAAGTAGCCCATATAGATAGACCAATTTGGAAGTATGGTTGGGTATTCAGCGGGGTCTGACGGCGTGTCGAAAATCCAACTTTTGTTTGCCAGAACTGGCGTTCGATTGCTCTGTTGCGCTTACATTCGTGTTTTCAACTTCTGGTTCGTCGTAACCGGCGTGTAGCCCAATAGCAGCCGTGATCGTATTTTTTAGTTGCGGCTGCTGCTGTTTCTCGTGATATTTTTACGTTTTTCGTTATTTACAAGCGTCAGCTGGAACGTTACGCGGGTCAACACACGGCTGTGCAAGTTGAGAGATAGGTCGTTCGCGCGTGACCAACAAATTATTAAAGGTATAAGCCGGCACATGGTTCAATTATGGAAAGGAATATCAGCCGTGGCTTGTAGTAACAAAGGCATGCAATGGAAGGCTTCGCCGACTGGATGGTGTGGAGCGCATGCAATCACGATTATATAATAAAAACACAATGCTTAAATCTGGGTGGCCTCTGTACAGACGTGAAATTGGCGAATGGGGCAATCTCCTCTCGTTCGGATGGGGCCCACGTCCAAACTTCCTGCAGTGAATGGACCCACCTCCCATTTTACTCGAGCTTGTGATCTCGCATGCACTCTTGCCAGCACCGTGATATCTCCCAGGAGCACGACGACTTTGTCTTACAAATACGCGCGCGCAAGGACCATTGGTACGATTTACTGTTTATAGGTACGCGGTGTACCTCGATCGCCGCCGAGAGTGCCTGTATTTGGAGACCCTTTACCTTGTTGAACTGTTGTTACGGTACCAGCACCCCCACTGTCCGCGACCCCGTTTGCAAAAAAACACTAGCAGACGGCGCTCGCTTTACCGACAAATCCTACTGCCGAGAGTTTCGTAGTAATACCGTGAGCGCTTCGAGGTCAGGAGTTGTGACAAAGCAACATCATTGTGTTTTTCATCCGACCAACTGGAAATGGCTCTCCGTCTTGCTTGACCCGAGATATTACGGCTAGCAGTCGCGCTCGAACAATATATGGACCTCGTCTCGGCTTCCGAATACGGGCGATTGGATACCACTTGATCGCCTGTTTTGAGCATCGGGAAGTACAGAGTCTCGTTTGTTGCAGCTTGTTAGGTTTCGGCCGGCCAAGCTTTCGATTGGAGTGGTGATGATCGAGTTGGGACTGTGAACCGGATGTCGACGGCAGTCCGACAATGAGATCGGCGGGAAGAACATTGGCGCGCCCAACCATAAGGAACTGAGGAGTTTCCTCTGGTGTTTGCGAATAAGCCCCATTGTGCGCCAGTTGGACGAAAAGCAGCAAAACCAATTCAATTGTCGCAAGCTAGGCTAGTGCACATCGCTAGCATGCTAGCTAAGGACACGCTCCATGACATATTTGTTTTAGGGACGGAAAGCGGCTGGTGCGGGTCGTTTGCTACCCAAACACGGACTAAATGGTTTTGACCAGCCGGTTTTTAAACTCAGTACGTACCTTGATTAAAATACAGGGTGTAGGGTGCCCCAACACCTAGAAGATGCGTTCGGCGAGGTGGCGATCGATAGTGATGGCCTCTTAATTTCTAATCGCCTTCAAAACGAATCACGGATAGGATACAACGATGATTGCGTTCGAGGTTTGTTCTCTACTGCATCTACCACCACTCCTTGAATTGTGCGAGGTCCCGGGCGATGCCCGACGGGCAACTCAGGGTGGCGATGGGGCGAGCTTTGGTGTTGTTGCGACAGATAAGCTTCGATGTACTCACAGTTGTCCGTGTCCATCACGGGCCACGATAATCGATTCTGGATTTGGCCTGATGTTGATATAAACGCTAACTGAGCGCCGGGCGCCGGCCGGTCGTGACACGCGTTCACCACAAGGGAGCGAAAATTAGGTGGACACTACCAGTTGATCTAGGAAATCGAAACGTTTTCTACCAGTTGAGATGCGTGATACGGTAGGCGTAGCGCCTAAAGCTTCAGAGGCTCTTCACTTGAGGAGCTCCAAGCCTCACCCAGCAACCGACTTTTTTTAGAAATACCAAAAACAAATAAGCCCCATGGGCTACTGCAGGTAGCAAACGATTAATGTTGCAAAATACATACTACTTCGAAGTATCATACGGATTACATGGTCAAAATATCTTGTGCAACTCCGCAGTTGAGGAGGGAGCCCCGGCAGCGAGCTTTTGTTTCGCTCAAAAGCGCAACCCTTACCGTAGCACGGCTCGTGAGTGATACAGGAACGTATACCTTGGACCTTTTTCCTTCAACAGAAAAAAATGGCCCACGGTGAACTTGGAGGGGGAGTGGCTCTTGTGCAAGATCACGGCGGCAATTCGAAGTATTGCCATAATTCGGCCCGATATTATTCTTCAAATTCTGCGCGATCAACAACGGGGAATATTGGCGCGGCGCTCATGAACACTTCACGATCGCGAGAAGGTCGGACAAGGAACGCCTTCTCTAGCTTCGGGTGCAGCAGTAGGGACTACGAACTCCTGGGAAAAGTCAGGGAATTTGGAGCTAGGGGTAGAGGTCAACACTTGTTTTATGCGTGAACATGTGGCGTTGCGCCGGACCCCAGAACTCGCCGCCAAACGGTCTTCGGCGACAAAATATGCGAACTATGAAGCATGACTAACGGGGATGTGGTTTCAGAGTAATGTCCTAATCAAAGTATTTGACAAAACGCCGGACAAAATGTGTAAAGCATAAGATTGAATAAACACTTTTCTTTGATGCCGGTTGGCGTAGAGAGTTGAGCCATGGCTATTGACACGGTCGGTATGGGCAGAGATACGTCAGCCGAGATGAATTGCCGAGGTGTTCCATTTACGTTTTGACGAGCTGGACTATCGGGACGGTTAGACGGTTTGGCCTGTTGCATCCAATGCTTCGGACGTTTGTTCGAGATGTTTCAGGTGCGCTTCAAACATGGGACCGAGAAAAATATACAATCCACGTATGAAAGAACACCGGAGCCTGGGCCAAGGAAGCCTAGAGACATCGGCATCGCGTATTGAAAGAACCAGGGGGCGTTACATACTCCACACGGCGTATCTTAAAACCATTACTTGCCGGTAGGAGCAGCGAAGGCCGTGCGATCGACACGCTAGTCCACAACAGGAAGTTCTTGACAGAATGACTAGTGTCGAGCCTCTGTCTCCCTGGTAAGGGGTGCAGAGTGAACTGTGAAGAATAAATAGTGTGATGAAGAAGAAAGTAATAGATTGGAAGAAAAGGTGCCTCGGTGGTCAAAAGAGGAAATTAAAGAGATACAAAAAAGAAGAGAAGAGGAGTGATCAAGTGGGGGTGAATCGTACCTGGTCATCATGGAACAATGCCCATGATACGGGCAGATGTACTCTATGTGCTGTTGTACTGGCCGATAGCCCGTCAATGCTCCCTGTACCGCTCTATCCAACATCCCCGCAACGTTCTATGTAATGTTCCCTGGTACTTTTGGAGGCACGTTAGATGCCCCTCACTAATACCAACATCCCGATCGAGGCAAGTTGGATATACTACTATGTACCAAATTGACTTTTGGGGAGCTTCGGCATGTTGTTCTCTTCCGGCCGCGGGTCTTTTCTCGTGCTCTCGGCCGCGAGGCACGTAGGGAGGCCGCGTGTACACACAGCTCAAGTTTGGGCCCCTGCCGAGCTCCGTGGCGCTTGCTCTTGGGGTTCAAAGTCGCAAAAACTAGCAAGTAACCACGGGGGGGCATTCCGAGCACTTAAGCCATCCAGGCGCATGCAAACCCACATGGTGCAAAAATGTCCTATAGGTTTAGCATATCGTTCTGCTGATGGCTCACACTGATTGCCTGGCCAACTTCTGCTCGTGCTCGTGCTCGAGTGCTCTCGTGCTCGTGTTCGTGCTTGTGCCCTCGTGCCCTCGTGCTCGTGCTCGTAATCGTACTCGTGCTCGTGCTTGCTGTGCTCGAGGGCCCTTTGCTCCTGCTCGTGTCGTGTCGTGCTCGAGCTTGGCGTGCTCGTGCTCGTGCTCTAGTGCTCGTGCGCTAGTGCTCGTGCTCGAATGCTCGTGCTCTAGTGCTCGTGCGCTAGTGCTCGTGCTCGAATGCTCGTGCTCGTGCTCGTGCTCACGCTCGTTCTCAAGCGCTTGTCGTTGAAATGCTTGAGGGGACCGGTGCGGCTTGCTGCTGTGTATCTGTATCACACCGTAAGCTTTTTGACGTTGCGGCAGCCATGGTACAACAGCAGCCAGCCGCAGATCGAGGTCTTATTTTTGTGGCAGTTACGAACTGTACCTCTCTGTGTGCGTGTGTGTGCGTATGCACAGCAGTATGTATGGTATGCGTGTGGGCAGCAACAGCAGCAGCAGCAGTGGCGGACCTCACATAGACTCATACTTTGAAGTATATATATATAGGAACGCCTGTGTTCACCCTTTCAACTTGCGACAACCCCGGGAATTCAACTCAACCGACATCCCGAACGGTACCTTGTACGATATACCGAATAGCGAAGAACGCACTGAAGAACAGTCTCGCCGCATTTGTCCGATATCCAAATGGTATCCAAATTAATATACTCAGTGTACTCATGCGTAGTGACTGTACGTTAACTAGGTACAGATGGATCTCAGGATCAATACTCCAATACGCCCCCATAATGTAAAGTCGCTTAGCTAGAGGAACCTGATACTCTGATAATCAAAATACAAATATAGTTAATAACCACATATCCAGGCCTGTACATATGACAAACAGCGGCAATATGGGTGCAATCATGTTACTTAAATAATCAAAACAAATGGCTCTATGTGTTCAGTCCTACGCGTTTGGCAGCGGCAATATGGATGTAGACGTATCCTGGTATCAAACAATTACGTGTGGTGTAATACCCTAGAAATAAGGCGCAAACGTTTCTGCTGTGTGTTCAATGTGCCCCCTGAATTGATACCTAGAGCTATATGAAACCGAAGAAAACATAAAACTGTTGACGCTGGTCTAGTACAGCGAAACACGTACTATTAAGTTTTAGGTACGTACGTACTTACTCGAACGAATTTTACGGATACAGATAGTACTGCAATAGGCTATGGTATAGTAATATCACAAAAACTACTAATCGTAGACCAGCGAGTTATATCCTAGAAACGAAAGCTTAAGAAAATACTCGTATCTGCAGTATGTTTACTCTGCCACCATAGTTGAATCCTAGAACAAGAAAGAAAATCGAAAATATACGGTGGAAATATGTACCTTCTCCGAAGTATATCGAGCGCTACACCTGAATGCGTATCACAAGTTAATTTATGGGTCTGTATGTATGACACGTACTCACGCGAAAGAAAGCTATATTGCAAAGCCAAGAAAAAATATTGAAGACAAGCAGACGTAAGTCAGCAGGGCAAAACGCGTACGTGCCAGTCAATGAGCATGTATGATACTTGTACCGTACTCATACGTACGAATGCTGTACAGCAGAGCCAACGAAGAATGTGGATAAAGTACACCTTCCCCAAGAAAAACAACTAATAAAATCCTATAAGGAATAGAAAACCTTCCCCAGAGAACATGTATCAGAAAAGTTGGTGTCACTGAAAGCTCTTCTGCTCCTCTGTTTCCTGGTGAATTGCTGCGTTATTATTGCTGCCGGGTTATGGTAGCTGCTCGTGGGGGTTTCGTGTTCCAGCTGTTGTTGTGCATAACGTATATACATGTAGTAGAAGAAGAAGAGTATAACGTTGTACGCGTGGAGAATGGCTGTGAAGTGATGCTGCTGATGATACAAATGATGGTCGATGTAGAACTCATGATGATGATGGTTGGCTCGGCTCGACGTGCTATCATGAGGCCGTAATGCACCGTACTCGTAGTCCCTATCGGGTACCTGGTATGTATGTACCAGGTACCAGGTATGATACTGTTCAAAACAATGCGGTGCAAACAAAAATTTGCTCCCCAAAATATTAAAGCAAACCGAAACAATGTCGAAATCCATGTCGGTAAGATTTCCCGAGAAAATGAATTGTCTGGTGTGGCGTCTTGGCAAGAGCTCGAGAAGTACGTAGCTGGTCCAAACTGTGGTGGAGATCCTGGCTACCATGTGCTTTATGGAGGCCTTGGTATCCTGAAGCCTGTGAAGCCCAGCTCCCCAGAGATACCTGAAAGTAAACTCGTGTTGAGCAGGGAATTAGAAGGAGGTAGACGACGTTTCCACCGACGAGGCGCCAATACCTTCTGGGGGTGAAGATGAAGAGGTAGGAGTCGTGATCGACGTAGAACTCGAAGAAGCTGAGGTAGTTACAGATGTTGCAGTTGTAGCTGTCGTAGCCGTACGAGTTGTAGGCGTAGAACACGACGAAGCTGCGGTAGTCAAAGCACCCGAAGTAGCTGATCGAGCAGATGCAGCAGAGCTCTGTGCACCCACCAGTGCTGATGACATTGGGTCAGCGGTGCTGGTTTGAGCGCCGCTGTTGAAGTTCCGTTGACCGTTTTGTTGGTCATAGCGAAAGTGACGGCGATTGCCGCGCTTTATCCCCCTCCAGTGAACCATGCACTCCGTGTTGTCATGTTGGCTCGTGCAATGCAAGCTACACTAAGACTGCTTGTGTGCAAGGAAAGCAACTTTCCTCATCGATATATTACGTGCAGAGCAACTTTGATTTCGATAACCTGAATTTTGGCAGTGCGAGCAGGTCGCAGCGTGTCTGAGTACATGCCTCGCGCGTGCAAGCGTGAAAGAAGTTGCTGGAAGAAAATGCTCCGTTCCTCCGAGTCTGTATACTTGCTTCGAGCGCGAAAGCGTGAAAGCAGTTGCTGGGGGTGAATGCCCTTTATAGGCGTGAATGCCCTGTATAGGCAATAGGTGATTGTCCAGATGCTACGCTGAGTAGCCGATTCGTCAACGACCTGGCTGCGTGTTATTACAGCACGTGTAGGTCTACTCGTCTTATTATATAAATTTTCACCTGGGCTAATATACGTGTACGTATGTACTTCGTGCGTAGTAGCGTTAATAAACGGCTATTATAACGAATTCTCGCATGTTCATAGCGTGAAACCGGACTCCTTTTCCTGCTACTCGCGTGACAGCGCGACAGCAGCGTCCTTACCTGCTTCGCGCGTGAAATTGTGAAAGCAGCCTCCTCCCTTGAATAGTATTGATGGAATTTACGTTGATGTGATGCCTCTGTGTCGAGGCTGATCTTGATTTTTGAAGAAAACTACTCCGCACTGCAAAAAGTGGAGACCGTTCTTCGGAACCCTTCAAAGAGAGTGATGAACTCAACGGGACGCTGTTGCTAGGTGCCAGTCGATGTGTAGACCAAAGGGCGAGGCTCATAACCTGAAAGATTGATTTGTGTCGGGTCTCTGTCTCTGCGGTAAGAGATACAGAGGTGGCATAGAGTGGATTGTGAAGAACACGGTGATGAAGAAGAAACTAAGACATTGGAAGAAAAGGCGCTTAGGTGGCCAAAAGAGGAAAATAAAGAGAGGAGAGAAGATAAGAGAAGAAGAGTGACCAGGTGGGGATGACCCGTACCTGATCATCAGGGAATCATGCCTATGCTACGGGCAGATGTACTCTGCGGACTTGTTTACTGGCCGACAGTCCGTCAATGTTCCCTGTACCGTTCCATGCAACATCCCCGCAACGTTCTATGAAACATTCCCTGGTACTTATGGTGGCAAGTTAGGTGCCCTGCATTAATACCAACGTCCCGATCAAAGCAAGTTGGATATACGATATACCAAATTGCGAAGAACGTTCTGAAGAACAGCCTCGCCGCATTTATCCGATATCCAAACGGTATCCAAATTGAGATACTCAGTGTGCTCATGCGTACAGTAGTGACTGTACATCAACCATTAATAGAGACATATGGATATCAGAGTCCATAACTCAGTAGTTGTTAGAACGCTGCTGAGGACGTCGGCGACCCTGATGGAAGTTGCCGCTACCGACAACAAACATCCGGACAGGACTCCCAAGTTTGGCAATGGCCAACTCTTGCGGGCGATAGGACAGTTGCGGTGATGCGTGCTGCAATAGGGGCGTTATAGCACTGTTGGACCAAAAAACGTTTCTTACTGGTGAAGCTCCTCAACCGAGGACCTGCCCAAAATGGTTGGAATGTCATTTGTGGTTTGCAATAAAAATTCGTCATGCAGTTGGGGTGGTCCATGAGATTGTTCAGTGTCTGGGTGAGGTATGGAGCTCCTGAGGTGAAAAACCTCAGAAATTCTTGGCGCACACCTACTATATCGTAGCATACGTTCGAGTAATCGACACAGAAACGGGGAATTTCGCTCGTATTCGCGGCGACAGTGTACGGGCTACCCGAAGGACTAGGACGCTCTTTCAATGATATATCACGCAAGCTATCTTAAACACACTTATCTATGACAGCGGAGGTGGCGGATTACAGTAGTACGGTAACGGGCACGGTCGACAAGGGGGGTACTGGGGGAAGGAGAAATGCAGCTTCCGACGTGGTACTATGAAACCTAGATCTTCCTTGGACAAAGAAAAGACAGGGGGGCGGTACCGCGCGCACAGCTCCATGACAGCGGTTTGCTGATCTGGCAAGAATGTGGTATCAGTGAACGATTTGAACAGAAGACCTCGAAGCTCTAGTTGTGCTTGCTTAGGCTCGGCGGAGGTGACAGAAACTTTCGCTAAGGCATTGGCACGCAGTTGGTCAGGGGTCACAGCAGTGGACACGTTTGGACACATGACCTGCAGTAGGTGCGAACAAAATTGTACGAACACGATCCAAATGTGGATTCGCGGCTTGGACTACCCCTGCACCATCTGTGGCGTGCCGAGTGGACAGCATACGAGCTACAATTCCCTTCTCGAACGCAAAAGGACAACCGGGTTCCGCCCTCTCAAACTCTGGCAGTAAACGTGGTTCGATTACAGTAGTATGCAGTGCAAGGTGCGCGGGTTGACAATTTGGAAACGTCGAGACAAGGGCCTTGGCCATTGGTTTAGATGAACACGTCCATGTAGCTGGACAGCTAAATCTTCTGCATTACTAAGCACAGTAGCAACCGACAGGGAACGGTCACATGATGCGTGGGAACGACCATGATGACGAGGCACAGGCCTGAATTTGGGAGGGATCGCTGGTATCGGCCTACAGAGCGAGCACGAGGGGCAGTCCTGCAATTAGGACGGATCGTTGGTACCAGGGTATGCACCTACAAAGCGCGCAAAGGACAATGCTTGATGTTCCCAATCAAGGACTGCTCCGAATTAACACATGGCATGATTCTAAAATAATCAGGACATCAGCACCCAGCGAGGGAACAACCAACGTTCGATAGTGCACGGCAGTACAGGCGATTCCATCTAACGTCAACGGAAAACCACTAAAGTCTCAGACAGACAGTGCCGAACCGCCTCTTGCTGGTGGCAAAGCAACTGCTGCAGCGGGACAAGTTTTAGTCGGACCATTGGGGACAAATTACCTGGATATAGTATAGGATTTGTATTGCTGTCCCTAAAAGGATTAAACCGAACCCTACCTAAACCACCAGAACTCAGGCTAAAGCTTTCAACCAGGCTTGAACCCCGCATCGTCCGATTAAAACCCTCAAGCGCCTTCCGTCCCGCCACACGCTCGGCAGACTAAAGCAGTAGGAGCAAGGAGGGGTAAACTTCCTACTCTAGAACGTTAGTCCTCGCTTCTAATGCTACAACTCTCCTTTCCCAACGGACACCTCGAAACTGACGAGTCTGTTTTCAACCGCAGTTGACGCCAACAAGAGGACTACTACGTTCCTGAATCGCCGGAGGGAATACGAGAACTCGATCTCCTGCGATCGCAGGTGCTCTCCGTGGGCTACAACATCGTTGGTCTGGGGCACGCCGAGCAAGCGCTAGGACGGGTAGGAGGGAGATCAGCCCTGGTCGGACAGACCAAAGATACAGAAGTACCAGCGGGAGCAAAACCCTCAGCCCACATGGTGGCAACGGACAAGCTTGGAGATGTGTCTGAGAAGAGGAACGGCCGGGCTTTGGGAGTCGTTGACGCACGAGCCGTAAGCGGGACAGCAGGGGGTTTGGTCAACTTCCTGACAGTTCCCTCGGCACTACTGCTGTAATATCTCAAGAGATCGGCTCCGACGTCAGGGACCTCCAACGTATGTACCAGGTACAGACAGGTTGGCCCCCGACTTAGTATCCATAGTAGTGTAATATACGTGCCGCAATAATTCTTCCGTATACCTTCGCCTGACACTTGACTTGATAAACAAAGCCATCACCCACGCGACTGCGCGACAGTTGAGCACTACTAAACACATACTAACAGGAACGTACGGACTCGCCAGTTTGCAGTGCGGCGCTGAAGCGAGCGCCGAAGCAAGACGGCCAGGGGGCCGAAGATCAACGAATGTGGTGAGACAACTACAGCAGTAGTACCTAGTACACGCCACCGCAACGATGTCAAATTTTCGACCATTCCAGGGGGCGAAGCCGGGGCCCAAGAGAGCCGATTGCTCCCTTGTACAGTACGCGACAGATGTTAAGAATCGAGACTGAGATTTTTGAGAAAAAAGTACTGAAAATATTGTGGAACACACCCAGTCTTACGCAAGAATTCCAGTCTGGCCAGAAATAAGAAGATTATTTATCTGTAGCGTGCTGTATTGTGACCACGACACGCAACGCTTCTGCCAAGACCTAGACGACTAGTCTATAGTCGTACCGCAGCACTTACTTCTCGCTCAGAATAGTGGACCTGCAATGCCGTGCTTAACCACAGCCTTGTCTGCGCCACGCATTGTTCCGTCTGATCGATGATGTGCGATCGCCAGCTGCTACGCACGCAGTTGAGATGAAGATTAAAATCAGAAATACAAACTAGTACTAAGGAATAAGTGCCTTTGCACACAAACTCTCCAGGAAAATTCGCTTGGATGCGTCGCAGGTAACTTTTAAATATATGTATGATATGTGTCCCGCTCTTGACCTCGGCGAGTTCGCGGGGGCGGGTCTTTTCGGGGTGTTAAGACTGGATCTAGCCTTAGATCGCGCCGCCTTCTCGGGCCATTGGCGTCGCCTAGATTATACCAGCAGATGTACACGAGACGGGTTAGCCCTGTTCGAGCAAGATTAATCCATCATCATGATCCTGCGGCCTGAGGCAGGCGTCACGTAATGGTTATCACACTGTATAGAGAGCTAGGATGGTCGTTTTCCTTGGAATCTAAATAAACGGTAATACTTGGCTTTTTCGAGCATTCGGGCTTCGTAAATATAGGCTTCGTGGCTTTCATGCTCGCTCAACGACGTGAAATTTTACGAATCAAACACCGACACCTGGTCACTGGTTTACGTTGCAACTTTCTTTTTTTTTGTGTGATTGTTCGGTATGCCTCCATATATATCGCGGGACCACAACCAGAAACTCGAACCCACAAAATCGTTTTTGTTTCAGGCCTACTCGCGTGGATGCCCATTACCCCACTCTTAAGCATACTCGTAGTGTTTTGTTTTGTTTTCACTGTTTTGAAGATCCGACGCGTCGCTTCGGCTTACTGTATACAGCATCCTCCAATTGCATCTGCTGTAAATGGTTAAAGCAGAGACCCACGTTCATTTCCGTGGTACCAGTATGTACTGGCCACCATCTTTCACAGCTTGACAGCAGAACACGCGCGTCCGACGTAGCCCTCATCCTACAAAGCCGAGCAAGCTTGACTTACAGCTGAAGTACTATGCAAATACTACAGTAAAAAACACACTCCAAAAACCTGCGAGAAAACCGATCGGCGTCAAATACGCACCCATGGCTAATATTTGGTTGCGCACCAAATGTGACGGGACCAATATCAAACTCGAACACAACAACACTGAACAAAACGATATAAAACAGTAGTAGCTGTAACACACACCACATACGATCAAGAGCGAAACAGAGAAGAAAGGCCAGCTACGAGAGGACTCGAATTGTCGACATACTTCGTACACTCTCAGCCCCCCCCCCCCCGCTGAGAACCAAAACATGCATCAAAGTCAATCGACCTATACAACGACTGCTTCGACTTTGACTGGCCCAGCACAGCACGTATTGTCCTCGTGTCGAGAAGCTACTGCGCGCTCTGCTGGAAGACACCAGCTACGACCACTTGTAGAGTGGTCGCGAGTTCTCCTTGGGGGGCGGGGGGGGGGGGGCTTCACTCCCTCGAACTTCCCTTGCTGGCAGTCATAGAGGTGTTCGTACACCGATCGCAACACACACACCCCTGAAGCAACAACAACGTCTCGCACAAGGGCAGGCAGGCGTTTATTGCGCCACATGCCCCATAATATCTCTCGGAACACTAATCAATTGCCTTTCTTTGCTGAAGCAGCGTCCGCAGCCGTGAGCGGTGCGCCGTCAGCATCCAGTACCACGGGCCCGCTGCCCCCTCCTCCGTCCCCTGTGAAGGAAGGTGCGTCGTGCACGAGCCGTCCGGCCGGGCAACCCACGGGTCCCAGCTCCCCGAGCGTGTACCTGGTGTCGCATGATATCGAACGCGCCACATTTGTGATTTGATCGGTGAACAATTAGAAAGTGAGTCGCGCGTAAGAGGAGGAGGACGGTAGTGGGGGCGGGTGCGAAAACAGAATCTGCGATCGATCACGAGCGAATGATCATGACGACAGGGTAAGGAAACGAGGCAGAGTGGCGACTGTTGCGTATTGCCAGGCTCAGTCAATGAGGTTGGACCCAAGCGACCCCCGGTCAAAAGGCTAGTGCTTGCCACAATGCTTCAACGAGCCTTCATCGACCACTGCAGAACCAAACCACAAGCAGTATTTGTCGATCATTATTTCCGACGGAGATAACCACGCTGACATGTATCAGCCATTTCGGAGACAGGAGGCACTCGTCGAGGCACAGCGTTTTTGCAGCTGCCGCCAAGCCTCGATCAGCCCCCCGTGGCCGACCCACTAGGGGACGGTGAGGGACCGCCAGTCGTACGCATGCCTTGCGAGCATGGGCCTGTCAATCACCACGCGTACCTATTATAAGAGGGGTCAATAGTAGGGATAGGGGATCGCCGGCCCAACTAAAGCCAAAGTTATTATCCCGATTTGCATGTGTTCGTAGCCAACGAGCAAGTAGATGAGAGTAGGAAATATTACTACTATTATCCAATAGTCGGAGTACGCTACTCACCCGTCTTTGCGGAGCAGGCAGCTCATCTTCGGGTCGAAGTAGGACTCGTACCGAGGCTTCATGACGAGTTGCGGTGTGACTGGGGCGGGTACAGATATGAGAGAGAGGGTCAATCGGCGAGGGACAATCTCACAGGGGGGGGGAATTTGCTCAAACCTGTTGTACTATGCTGGTGTGAAGCTCATTTTCAGTATTGGCGGCATGCGCGTTAATTGGGACTGATCCAAAAACATGTGCGAACATCACACAACAAAGTGAAGAGTCGAAGACTGCAGTGAAACTAATTACGATGCATCAAGGTCCAACACGCACCAATCGATAGTGGCACAGCAGTATGACACGGCCCGTAACCATCGCCGCGGACAACACCAACATACTAGGAACGGTGGTACTTGGCGGTAACAGTAACACAACTAAACACGACGTGTTGGAAACAAAACACGTAAGGCAAATGACAGTGTAACACGACGTGCCATGGGGACGTGGCGAGGAATGCCCGGAATAGGTGGAATCCACAATACTGCGTGGAGAACAAATTATATCCAGCCTAGGAAGAACACAAGAAGCACTGCCTCCCTCCCACCCCCCCCCCCGGGACGCAGGAAGGCGTCGCTGGATGGGAAACGTTCCACCTGACACCCACACGTTCCCTTACGCTTTTCTCTTCCCTCTCATGTACGTCTATCTGCTTCTCATGATTCCGATGAACCAGCGACGTCGGAATCGTCAAAGTGAACACGGTAGTCAGTGGCTGCTACTATCACATCTCCGCACAACGCACGCTCCGGCGGAACCCGCGAAATCAAACTGACGAAGGTCTGTAACAGAGACACCTTTAGCGCCACGACCAAGCAACGGGAGACCTCGTAAGAATCCGAACAGCACAGGACCAAGGGCGAAGCACGCGGATACAGAACCGAACCACAATGAAACATCTACGACGCAAACCAAAAACACTTATTGAGGCTCAAGGCGAGGAGGGGGGCGGGGGGCGTCCACCGTGGCAGCGTCAAAGGCCAAGCTGCTCCTGATTAGAGCCACTCGGAGAAACCCACGGCAGTTTCGGCCAGACACTGTGAAAGAAGGTCTCGTTTAGGTTTGGTGCGGTTTCGTTCGGTCAGACTTCCCCCCACCACACACCCTTCCCCCCCTCTTCGCCCTCCGGTTGCCTCCTCTGATGCCAAATGCCGAAAAAAACTCAGTAACTAGTATGGGTACTCACTGGTGGCGTCGTCGACGAAAGGTGTGCGGCGGCTCACGAGAAACTCCGGGCGGGGCGGCACTAGGAAACGCAAGAACATGGCCCGCATGAGAAGGCTCCCCGTCACAGCCCACCTAAGCAGGGTCGGCACCTGCCCGTGTAGCAATCAAGGAGACCCCGACGGGCGTGGAGAGAGGGAGATGTAGGCGTTGCGACAGGGTCCATCATCCGCCGCTATTGCTGCCGTGTGTGTGGGTGCTGTTTGTCTTGATCGAGTCGTAAAGCCTTCGGGATGTAACCGGCGAGCTTAGTAAAAATGGGGTCAGCTGTTCATACCGATTCCTCCATTGCTCGAGATTCCATTATTCTCGGTTTAGATGTGTAACCGTGACAATACTGTGGAGGGGAGCAGCGGGGAGAATATAGCGTTCTGGGCGCCTTGGCTGTAATGCTGTTGGTGGCATGCCTACGGAGGCGTGGATGTAATTATGCATCGGTCTAGATCTACTAGTAAGCACTCCTCGATACAGGAGAGGTGAGGAACACGAGAGATGTCGAGCGTACTGAGTAGTATGAAAATCAAAACCATTTACTGTATACCGGTATACGATGCTGTTCGTGTTAACAGGCAGCACCAACAACACGCACGGACACAATGATTGTTGCCACATTTACCGTACCCCCCGCTATCGCCCGCTCAGGCGTGCCAACGCAGACTAAACCTTGCGCGGCATACGATTTTCAACGTTCTGATAGAACACAGCTTGATATTGCAGGGGAACGCGAACGCGAAATACGTCACTGACAGTGCAGAGGCGTGCTTTTTTTGTTTACGTTCCTCGACTTGCGCCTTCACCAGGGAGGAGAGAACCCTCTTTCGACCATTGGTGCAGTGATCTCTGCGGTGGAGGCGACCTGGCGTGCCACTGCCCAAGGTCAAGAGCCCACGCGCAATCGGCGGCACCCTCCCCCGTAACCAAGGCACATAGCAACAGGATACAACTCTTGATTCAAGGAGCATGCAATCAGCGGGTAAAATGCAATGTTGATTGCTACCAGTCCAACAACAAGCGATGCGAGACATGTTGATTGCTATCGGTTCATCACCACGCGATGTGAGACATATCCCCTCCTTTCCCCCTCCTCCCCTCGTTGTGGGGATGCAAGGGTACATGATCTTGCGACTACGGCCATGCTTGACAA
>JAYJME010001224.1:0-17326 GCA_036873775.1 Costaria costata
TTGCTACCCTGTCTGCCATCTCCTTCCTGCTTTCGTCTACCGCGGTTCCCGTTCTACTCTTCCTGCTGCCCCCCCTGTCCTCACTCCCCTGGGCAGCTTTCCATCTACTCCTTCTGCTGTCTACCCTACCACCATTCCCTCCAGCACCACCCACAGAGGGTGTGCTGTAATGGTACATGGTCGATAAAAGTTCGTCCAGTATTTTCGAGGTTCAATACTGCGAGCACTGGGCGATACCATTAATAGTATTTTTGAGGATTGATACTGGGAGTTGACTACTCAGTCTTTTCGAGGTTTGATACTATGAAAATGAGTACCGGCCCATATACTCGGTATTTTCGAGGTTTGATACGGCTGTACTGGACTATACTTAGAGTTATCGACGTCTGATCCTGTGAGTATTGCCAACCTAAGATTATCGTATTGCCAACCTAAGATTATACTGGTACTGCCCCAGTATGCTGTCAGGAAATTCGTTTACTCGAAGCATTTCGGGTTTGTGTGCTGCGGATACTGCGAGAACTGTCCGCATTTCGAGTTTCTGTACTGAGGATACTCCCTGTGCTTGAAGTATTTCAGGGCTCTGTACTGCGGGGAAGAGTAGTACTGGCAGTATTTCGACCGTGGGTACTGTGAGTACTGCGGGTACTCACAGTACCAAAATACTCTCAACGTGTGCAGTATACTCGGAGTATGAAGTATACTCCGACCATTTGTGCACCGTTTCGATACAGTAATTACCATTCCATTCTATTTTTTGCAGAAAGCATTCACATATGGTCCCACGAGCGGGACTTGGTTCAACTTACTTTCACGGGGGCCACTAGAGGACTATGAGTGCTGGAAATATTTCGGGAGTATAGACTGCGATTACTCACAGTATGTCGAGATTCTGTACTGCAGGTACTGCCTGTACCTCCAAGTATTTCGTGGTTGGATAGTGCATATTCTGCCCATGCTCGCAGTTCTTACTGATCGTACTCCCTGTACTCGCAGTATTTAGGTTTCAGTATTCCTCACACTCCCAGTATTCCCAGCACGGACGCCAGTACTTCAATACTCCCAGTACTCGCAGTCCGAAATGTACTCGATACTCCTAGTATACTCGGAGTAGGAAATATACTGTTGGGTTCGCAGTACTCGCGGGATCATACGTTAAGGGTGCGTAGTATAGCCCAGTACTCGCAGTATAACCTCGAAAGTACTGTCCTCGCAGTATTAAACCTTGAAAAAACAAAATACCAGGGTATGGCCTAGTAGTCGCAGTATCAAGCCCCAAAATGCACTATACAGTACCTTCAGCATTTACCTCCAAATTTACTGCTGTAGTGGTACTGGCGGATACTGTTACCACCTACGTGGTGGTTGCTATTATAGCGCCCTCCTTGCCTTCTTTCTACTTTTCACGGAGCCATAACGCCTTTTTACCCTCCCCCGTGGCTGTTGTCCAGAATATTCAGTCCAGAATGCCATATTGTATGGTATTCGCCACTCCCGAAGGCATGTTCCGGAGGTGAACCCAGTACTATTGAGCTATATTTAACCAGGCATGTGATTTTCTTTGGTGCCCACTTAATCATATAGATATAGAGTTAAGCTTTGATGCCCCCCTTTTTGTGTCGACTAAGCTGTAGAGTCGTTTGAGCTGGCCGGTGATACTTGCCAGGTTACATGCGCAGTGCTGAATACCTGTACTTTTTTCCTTAGTTTTGAAGAGTTTGTTTTCCGCTTTCAACTTGCGACACCACCGGGATTTCAATGCAACCCAGCTCCAAAGGGGAAGCTTGTAGTCTATGTAAACACCTGTACTTTATTATATATTGGTAGGAATATTCGTGTACTCGTACTCGTATCATACTCTTGTGATTTTGTGCGTGCACGAAGTCTAGGCGCGCCTAGCAGAGGGTAAAAGAGCGCTCGTAAAAGGAGCCGCTACAACGCGCACCTTGAACTAATTTTGGGGCGTATATTGAACCTATATCGCAATAACTTGTCTCCGGCCCCTACGTGGGGAGCAGCCTCCAGGGCCCCTGGAAAGGGCTGAACTTAGACGCCCCATCGAGATGGATTACGTGTTTGATCTCTAGGCTGCACCGTCTGCGCGATAAAACTGTTGGCAAGCACCGCAGCGGGCGGGGGAGGGTGGTCGCTGTGTATCCCGGATCTGAGTTACGAAGGGGGAAGGAGTTTGATTAAATTATTGTAGGGCATAGATAACAGGTGGAATGTAAACTACATGGAAAGAAAATGAATTGGTAGGTCTGAATAAGAGGTGTATAGTCTTCATGATTGCCTCAACTTGCAATCCGCGAATGTGTTTTTTGATCACCTACTTGCAGCTGAGTGGTGCGTACACGTCATTGACTTGATGTACGCCACCTGCTCGAAGTAGGGGATTCTCGTATCCCCCCCCTCCCCCCCCACCCTCTCAAATCGTGTTACCGTTTTGTCGATACTACTATAAAAGAAAAAACGTCAGCTGTGAGATCGAGGATTTTGTCGAATCTCAACGTTGCAAGCTGCGGCACCACCCCACTAATGCCAATGTTGGTCACACCGTGTTTTTTTGCCGAACGTTATACTTCGGGGGAGCAGGGTGTCTTGCTGTACATTTGGTGGACGTCGCGAGACTTCGACAGAATGGGCGATGGACAATACGATGGAGAATGGATGACGGTAGGACGCCGTGGACGGATTCACAGGACCAAAGACGAAAATGTACGCTCTGGCGGCGGTAACTTGACTCACCATTTTCAGTAGTGAATCTCGTTAGAATTTTCATGGAATTTTCGAGCGGTTCCTTTTATGCCGATGGCCGAATCTGTAATAATTCTCGAAATATTTTAACTCCTAGGCGGCATGCTGCTTGGCCTAATGATCATGTTGTATCAGGGTCGTTCCGGTGCCTCTGCAACAACATCGGGAGAGCCGCCTAATGCTACGATCAACTCGAGCCGCGATGAGGGCATCAAGGTGATTCGGTTGGTACGGGCTATATGTTGTATCCTTCCTTGTAATTATTGAGTCCAGAACCGCCGAGCAATGATGGAACTGTGTAGGGATATTTAGGCCTGTTAATTGCTGTGCACGGACCGATCCTTGCTCGTTTGCGAAGATGAGCATGTTCGTCAAGCCACACGAATACAAAAGACGCCTACGCGGCATACTTACGAGGTATATTCGCTTATTTTTATCGTTTGACCAGACTAGTCGCGTCGGCAAGGCGATGACGGAGTCTGCACCGCAGCAGGAGGCAGCCGCCACGGCCCCTACTATGACGGAGGGGATAATGACGATGCCACTGTTGGTGTTATTGCTTCTAAGGATAGCGGTAAAGGCATTGGTTTCGGCTGCGGCGGCAAGGGCGCCGTCCTTGGTCCAAATTGTGATATCAGCATTGTTGGCGACGATCGTGAGGACCGTAGCTATCCATGGTCCTGTCGTGCCTACTTTCGTGGTGGCGGTGGAGCCGGAAAGCCCTCGTTTCTTCTGTTACGCCGTGGTGTCCGAGGAGCGGGACGAGTGGCCAGTGGGATATAAGGTAGAAGAAGTGCTGGACGAGGCGAATTTGTCTAAGGGAGAGAGAGGGACGGTGGGCTTGGGCGAGCCTTGCAGGCGGCAGCGGCTGAAGAGGGGTGGGCTGAGCAGGAGCAGGAGGAGAAGGGGAGAAAGGAGGAGGAAAGGAAGCAGGGAAATAACAAGGAGGAGAAGGCCGAGATGAAGGCTAAGAGGTGCCAGGAGGAGAGCCGGGAGATCGTCTTTCCCTAGGAGGGATATTGCCGCTGGTCCCCCGATGGAGCCCGACGAGGTGTGGGTAATTTACTATTTCCCCGAATGTTATGCGTATGTTTACAGCAACAAAATGCATTAATGAAGTTTGTAGTATGGCGTGAGTTTGTACGAAAGTAAGACTGTTTTCAGCAACAAGATGCATGCCAAAAAGGTGTCAGAAAACCTTTTTTGTAAACATTAACATTCTAACATGACCAATCTCATGGAGGAAAAAAGTAAGTGCTCACTACGGGACAACAACTTGGCATCCCCTTTGTTTTTGGGCCAGACGTACCCGGTCAAGTCACCAACTTTGGTCGCTTCGCGCGCGCGTACAAGTTAATACATGCACGAAGTATGCGTATATTCTATGACTTTTGATTAGCCTATAAATTGAATTCTACCCTGGTACAATTTTTTACTATCAGCGGAGTCGATGAAGTCCCTGTTCATGTCACTATTTAATAATTGGATATGTTCGTAAAAACACCGTCAAGAACGCAGATGAAATAACAGGGAAAACGAATGCAAAATGAAACTGCATCGGAAGGGACTCGAACGATGACTCTGAACGGGTATGATTTAACACAGCGAGCTAACTAAAGACACTGATCTGAGTGTTTTGCTTGAGATTTCCATGAACTTTTTCTTTTAAGTCAATTTGTTAACACTATTGTCCCAACATTCTCGGATTTCCCGAAATATCACAAAAGGTCGCCGAAAAATGACGCTTGTGAGTGCTGATGGTATCCCATGCGCCAGATGGCTTCAACGGTGAAGCTGTATGCCAATCACAAAAATATACAAGTCGTTTTCGTCGAGAATGGCGTTGGTTTCCGTGATTTTGAACGAAAGTAAGCGTGTATCGGGACGCTTTCCTCTGTATCGACATAATTGACGTCATTGACTTGATGTTACTTTTTATTCCTACCCGTCGCCGATTCCTTAAACAGTGGATATATTCCCATCTCCTTCCAAGTGGAGAGGGCGGGCACGGAAGCAAGAGACCTGGCGGAGAACCGTTGGTTCTGGCCAGAAGGGTGGTGGAACCAGCGGGGTGAATGGTGACTGCAGTGGCGTTGAGGGTCGCGGAGGGGGGGATGGGGGAGCCGAGAGCGGAGGAAGGGCTGTCGGAAGTGAAGGAGATCGCAACGGTGACTATGGCCGTTGGAATAGAGGCGGCGGGGGGAGAGGCGGGGGGGGGCGACTTATCGACATTACCTTGGGCGAGCGGCACGTGCCCTGGGTTCGATTGCTCGGTAAATTTTTATACTCCTGAACCGAACCATGTTTGCCGCCGATGTTTCTCTTGCCGATTTTGCTATACCTACATGCCTGACCACGGGGTAGCGGCACCGGGTGTATTCTATCAGGGGGGGCGTTAACAACCGGTCGGATTGCAGTTACCTCCAGCGAAGCGGCCCGCTACGTCAACGACGGGTTTTAGGAGGAGTGCAGGGACCTACGGCTCCGGCTACAGCGGTCTTGCTTGGAGGTACGGGGATGGGGCGGGTGGGGCGGCACCATCAACGTGGCAAGGCGCAGCGGCAGGTGGCGTTGATATCGGTGGCGCTGTCCCCGGCGACAACTACAACCATGCGGAAAATCCGTGGGTAGGACAAGCAGGAAGAAGCCATGGAGCGCTTCCTCTTCCCTCCCGCCACATAAGTATAATGCTCCGCCCGTTGCCACTCCGCCCTGGGGACGATATGGCCGGCGCTGGTAGGCCCCCAAGGAATACTCCAGCGATCATACCACCCGGGACGTCTCTGAATAAATGTTCTTGATGCGCTGTGGTCGCGAACAAGGAGCGAACGGTGCTCGCGCGCTCTGCGACGAAAACAAAACTGCAAAAAATGGCTATGTCATCGGCCTGACTGCGTCAAATTGACGAGCCAGCCCACGTTTCGATGCTGTCACTGCGTGAGATCAGCTGCTATGGAGGTATCAACAGAGTGTTCTTGTCACAAGTGAGCAATGGATAGGGAGCGTGAAACGTTGGTTTCGTGGTTTGGGGTTGTCGTTTGAACACTGCTGCTTGTGTATCATACCGTAAGCAAGCACGCTACTTCGTGGTTCTGATTGCGCTCATCCGTAGTTATCGAAAGCGATAGGCAACAATTTCAATCGTATATATCTGTGCCCGGTACGTTGAACCTCTACGCCCATTGATTGAAAAATGTTCTTGCCGGATGTATAATTTTGTACGATATGCATTTGTTTGTGTAAAAGTAGCTCGCTAAATATAAGGGAAAGTGCTCCCTGCGGGGACACATCCCCACCACAGCCACCCCCCCCCCCCACTGTTTGGGGACGGGCGGGCGGTACTGGATATACATCACGCAAGCGTGATACTTTCATGATGGTGGTGATGACACCCTGCCCTCTTCCCCCCCCTCCATGTTATCGGTTTTGGCCCAGCTGCAAACTGGGCAGAGCAAGAGTTGCGGTGACGGTGGCTGAAACCGCGGCGGGCGTCGTGCGACCAAGCGGCGGCACTAACGTTATGAACGGAAATACAACAACGACTGCGTTCAGGCCCCCTGCGGGCGTATCTGGTAACGGGTCTCTTTTGTTCTCTGTTTCAACCACCGCCGTCAAGCATCGTGTGATCGTCGTCATTAAGAACAGCGAGGCGGGCGCTGAGAAACGGCGCGTCGTCAATTGCTCGGGCCCAGGGTGTAAAACGTGAGTGGTAAGACCTCAAAATATTCGTCATAGTACGAGCCCAATGAAATCGTTGGCATTGGATAGGGGTGCTGAAACATTTTGTAGATAGGCACTGGCAGCATCTAACGTTGCGTTTAATTGTACGGCACGGATTATTGTGCTCTTTGAGAAACATAGTATTTGAGTTCATCCACTACTAGCGAATAATGCGACAGGAGCCCTGCTTTCTGTGTGACTTCGGATTATAGTGATGATAAACGACGTCAACTCAGTAAGATCCTCAACAGCTGTAGTGCGCGTAAGGTTGGTTCGAAACGACCCACTACGTACAAGGGGGTTCAAGTTGAGCGTCCAATTATTTCTCACTTACACATGCCGGTATAAATTTCTACTCGAATGGCACATATTTCGTAGATAAATGACCCCCATTACCAGCGGAAGATGGTGACATGGCCAGATTTTGGTATGAAGGTCGTAGGGCTGGGGCTAGCGGCGAAAATGTGCTTCCACCAACGATAGGCCTTGGAAAACGCCAGCAACAGTCCGGCGTTTTCTATCGAAGGAAAAAATATTTTTCGCGGTTTGTTTTGTGAACGAGCCGTCGTAGAGTACTCCAGGACATCCCTGTATAGCAACTTTGCGGGTAGAATCGATAAAGTGACGGATTATCGGTGTGTCAATACATCGCAAGATTTTAGCACCCACAGTCGATCCTACAGGAACTAAGTAATTACGACGCAATGCCTGTATTTTTACACATTTTCCGCACAAACGCCCGCAAGTCCACGCCGTGTTTTGGACGTTAGACCCTGACACTTTGCACACGTCTTTTATGCCCCCCCACCGAGCGGTTGACGAACATGGTGTTTCTTTAAATTGTTTTTCCGCCGGAAATCCCAGGTCTAAGGAGGCCGAAATACCCCCCCGGAAAAATGAATTAACCAATATCGGCCGAAAAAAAAAGCACACCCCGTTCGGTACCGGTTTGGTAGGGGTTTAAGGGAGACATGTCCAAAGTTTCAGGGTCTAACTAAAAAAAAACGCCTTGACGTTTGGACGCTGGGATAATTTTTCAGCGTTTGGCGTCAACAAGCCTGTAGTTAAAAGAATCCTGAAATCCATGTTGCTTGACTACAAAGGCCTTTCCTACAAGAAATACAACTTGATTTTAGAGATAGGATCAGACCGCAGAATACTGCGGAAAAAAACGGTGAGGCTCGATCATTGCAACAGGTCGTTGAGGTTGGTTGGCCACAGCAGCACACACCGCATCAACAGCCACGAACGACCACCACCGATGCCACCATCGTTGACACCAGCACGGTATGTGCGAATGCCTTGTAACACCTCCCGGGACAAATTTCAAAGACGACGTTTCTCTAAACAAGGGAGGCACGCACCACCAAAATTGCTGAATTGGAAACGTGTCGTCGATATCTTACCCGAGACGTATTGCTCGACGTTTGCACTATCTCCAACAATCGTCGTAGGGGGTGTGCTATTGTTCGTGTAATACGGCACTCTTGTGGTGGTGGTGATGGTGGTGGTGATGGTGGTGGTTGTTGCGGTTGTGTTTTTTCTGGTTGTTGAGTGCGAGTTTCTAGTTTTCACGTGGGCAAAAAGTTAGGGGTCAATTCAAAAATGCCTGAAATCCATGTTATCTGAGGGCTATGAAAAAGCTTACAAAATTAACGCTCCCAATAGTGCAGCATAAAAAGTGACACTGCTCTCTACAATGCCGGTGAAATCGCTCGACACGGTGACTGGAACTCTCTATTTATATAGTAACTCTCCATGGTAACCCTATTCTCCAATGGTGGCGGTGCCTCGAATAGTGCCGGTATATTGGGCTGGCGCATACCCACACAGTCGGGAGCCCCCCACTGTACTGATTGTGCACCTCGTTCTGTTTATTTCTTCCCAGCAATACTCGGCGGTACGTACCGTATGTTCTCGTCGTACATATGATACGTAGGCTCATGCCGGGTATGTACCTGTATTTCCTGGAGCCTGTCTTGTGAGCACGCAGTAGATATAATAGTATGGCGATGGGGCAACAACGACACCAACAGTCCACCATCCACCAAAGCACACAAGTTCACGGCAGCTACAAATATCCTGCTGCGCGAGTTTCTAGCCACAGATACACTATCTTCAAGACCCCCCAAAATCGAGGCACAGCTTCCGGCACTATACCAATACAATTCTCGGTCTAAACGAGCCCAATAACTAGAACGATACTGTCGCAGTACTTTGTGACCTGTATATCCTGAAGCGCGAGGCCATCTCCGCACATATGGTCCTCCCATCCATTTCATTGTAAGGAGGAACTCATAGAGTACAACGTCAAAGCTATGCCGGGCCTCGTCTCAACTAAGACAAACGGTTGGATTTAACAAAAAAGGAGACCGTGTGCCTCGTGTTGCGTATGCCGTCGGTATGCCGACGCGCTCACTAATACCAGTTTTCTTTTGCAACCGTTCGCATACGCGACGGCGTACATGTTGTCCGCCCCCTTGCTCAGGACCGGTGTCTTATCACGCCAAAGCCGTCTGGATGGCGTTGAAAATGTCCTTACTGGTGTTTGTGAACACGCCAGTGCCATTATTGACGAGAGTGGAAACATCAAGGCAGGCATAGACGCAGCTGAGTCTGTGAGCTTTCATGCGGACAACATCGTGGAACTTGCCACGCAAATCGCAGGGAGTGGGTGTTTGGGCAGGGACGATATCCCATGCATTAAATTGTTGCCAGAAAATGCTTGCCTCGATGAAGTAACGCTTTTGGTTCGCCTGGGGGACACTGAGACGTTCGCTGTGCGCGCCTTGAAAGATCGATCTATACCAGGCAACTGGGCTCACGTCCAGACTTCCCGTATTGCGACGGCAGTTGGATCCAACCGCGCGCCAGCACGGAGGAACATCACCCATACCGACGAGCTTCAATGCAAGGTGAAAACTGCGTTGATGTTTGCAATGTTGCATATGTCATGGAGACGTGGAACCTAGACCAAAGAACTGGAGGTCGTGCTAGACACAAGTACCATATTTCAATGGTGGGAAGTATGATGTCATGCTACAGCACACCAATATTCAGCACAACTCGAGCACCTTATTGTCAACGAATTGAAGGCGTGTGTCCACAGCGTACCCTGCAACACGGTACGGAAATCAACTTCTGGAACTACAGCTATCGCTCTGGTTACATGGCACAAGCCAGGTGCCTTAACCCTTTTACTACCACGAGAAGTATTTCACACTATGTCCAACTATATTTGTACCCAAAAACCGTTTCCGGCTCTAAAGGATTAAAAGTAGTGTAATCAATAAGATTTCCCAATGTCAAACACGAAAGGTGTACAAGCTGGTTCAAGTTGAACGCAGGAAATATATTTCCCGGCAAAACTTTAGGTGGTTTTTTCGAGTTAGGCCGTGAATTTTTGCACGTCTTTTATTCTAAAAGAAAAAAACGTGAGCTGTGAGATCGAGGATTTCGTCGAATCTCAACTTTGCAAGCTGCGTGGGATACTTCGATCGCGCGTGTTTTTTATAAGCCATTACGAAGGCCTCACCCATCGTTTTTTTCTTGTTTTCCGCCGAACTTTCGTTTTTTAAGATTATTTTGAAATTTGGACATTTTCGGCGAAACAAAACAACAACAAAAAACCGCGGGTCAGGCCCCGGGAAGAACATAAATAACACATCTGAGAAATTTCACTGTCTTTCCCGAAAAAACACACTTTTGGACTTTTGTACGGAGAAGTGTGTAGGTTGCGATGTTTCCTCGAAATTACTTGGTTTAATTGCAGAATCTTGCTTTTTCGTTATTTTGTACGTAATGCTTAACATACGCAGGTCGGACGTTCAATTTTTTGGGCGAAAACTTGTACAGACATGCCTTGGAGTACCTCCAACCGACTCGATCAGAGAAAAAAACTTTTCTTTTTTCTTGCTGCGGAAACGCCTGACCATTCTTGACCGTTTTGAAGGCCTGTGGTTGGCCGGGACACATTCCCGCCGCTAGCGCCAGCACTAGGTCCTTGAAAAAAAAGAGTCCATGCCACGGTCTTCCGCTGTTCATGGGGGTCAGTATGATACCAAAAATTCATCATTCGAGCAGATGTTGCACGCGGCATTAATGAGGGAGAGCATTTCTGTCGTTTAACTTGAACCAGCTCGAAATAGTCGGAAATAACTAGAATGCACGCACCTTGCGTGGCTGCTTTTGGGGTGACAATCTTAGTGTTGGTAAGCAACGAAATAACGGGGTTGCTGGTATACTTTTTTGTATAGAGTTTACAATGGGCATTCTAAAACACATAAACGCAATTCTTACTGCGTTTAGTATATATAGCATACTAAAATCCATGTAGCTAAAATATGCAAATAAGCAAGAATGAGTTGCTTTGATTAGGCTTTCAATAAGCAAGTCAAAACAACTTGATGATTTTGTTTTTTCGATGCTTACCAACACTATTGTAGGGTCCATCTGCCTTTTCGTGGTATTTGGGTTGAACGGCAGTTAGCACATGACTGCACCTGTACGACCAACAACCGACGCCCATGCACAACAAGGGGTAAACGTATCTCCTCGTCTTTCTTTTGTACACAGGCGAACAGTGGACACCCGTGCGGCACCGCAAGCGCGAAGTCACGGGGGTCGAAATCGTGTCCGCACACGCACATAGTAGGGCTGGGTGTGTTCGGCGAGCACAACGTCGGGACGGGGGCACGTGTGGAACGGGACGGAGAGGACGAAGACTTCGTCAACGGGCCTATTGGCACGGGGCAAGCCGAGTGGGATAAGGGCGGGGGGCACCAAGTTGATTTTCGAGAACAACAGACTGCGCCTGCTGAAGATCATCGGGGTCTTGAAGTTTCCCGTGGAGCCCATGGCGCACATAGCGGTAGATGCCCAGATCGCAGGTACCGCACGCGTGATATCTTGCCACGAGAGCGTGTGCGCGAGGTGCAAGGTAGCTTATGTCACGAAGAAGAGGCAAGAAGAGAAAGCTCTGGCGCAGGTGTGCTGCCATATTGTATGTCGTATGCTTGTCCTTCTCTCCCTCGCTTATTCAGCGTTTTCCTGTTGATGTATGTACTTCGTGAACGAAATTTTATTTATTTTCCTGATTAAAGATCGGAAGTATAACTATATTTCCTGTTAAACATTTGCCCTTCGACTTGTGTCCTGAGCGAGATTAACGGATGCAGTTAAAGATTACTGGGCGTCGAACTCAATGACAACAGGTGTCTAAATATATACCCTTCCACTGTTGATTGCGGTTTGCAGGTGGCGCCCCCGGTCATGGTCCCCGTCGTACTCGAGGTTAAGGGGTGTCCATCTTGTCGTGGCGTCGAAGGAATAGTAGGCGACGAGTGTCGAAAACACGTCTATTTTGTCTTCTGCCGAACCGCTGTGCACATCTCTGTGCTGATCACGGTGAGAGACCTCGTGCGGGACGGCACGCCGATTACGACCGCATGGAGCAACCTCGTCAGGCCCCTGTATGTCAATACTCTCTGGCTGGACCAAAACCCTACATTGGCGAAGAGGTGAATACCGGCAGTGGCTCGTGTTCGTTGCGTTTAATTAGGTTCCAGCATGTGTTGGTTATCTGATGACGTGGTATGTAGCGCGAATTTGCGACCATTGACCCTACAGCACTCTCATCTCCCTACTGTTTTGTCCAATTTGCTCTGTCCCCCTCTGCCCGGTTCCCCTTTTATGTACCATGGGCAGCCACGACCATCTTGTCAAACAATTGCTGGAAGTCTACCTGGCGTTCGAAGCCTTCACCGATCATCCGTACGAATTCTCCAGCGTAGTCGACGGGGTTTTTTTCCAATCCTTACGTCTTGTGATGGGTGCAATAAGGTGGCAACGAACAACATGGACTTGGAGAAATTCCTTGCCCAACGTCAAAAACAGATCATTGGCATGGACCTGACGGTGTGTTGGCTCACTCTGAGAATGAGTTCGCGCATGACCTTCTCCAAGCGACTGCAGTTTGTCTACACCACGCGGATGACGTTTAGCCCTTCACAATCAAAAGTCGAACATCTTTGTCCTTGAGGCAAGAGGAGGTGTTGCAAACACCGAACGTTTAGACGCATTGGACTATAATGTACTGCTGACGTTTCTGAGGGACGACGGAAAAGCCCTGCAGGACTGCATGAATGGCATGAAAATGGATGAGCTGAGGCTACTCTACAAGAAGTGCGTGATGTCCGAGCAGGGGGCTAGGAGGAAAAACAGCGCGTGAGTGCGATTGTCACCCACGAGTATTGTTACTGTGTGTGATAGTCGTTTCGTCCACTTGTAATGGAGGTGAGACTATGGTTGATTGTGTGTATATGTAGCTGTCCTCAAGTGAAGTGTGTCTTGTTTTGGGTGTTCTGAAAATCGACCATTCTCGACCCCTCCAACACCCCAAAGTCGAGGTGTAGACCTCCGTTGAACAAGTGCGGACGGCCGATCTGAAGAGAATCACGACCTCCTGTGGATTCAACACTAATGAGTTACGCCCGCTCTCTGCTGAGGCACCGACTTGTTCAAGGTTGATTTGAAGCGTGTTCAAAACGATGCACCAACAAACATATCTAGAGACTAGAGTACACCGCTTTATTATCCCCCGCGTTCTTAATGGTTTAGACCTCCTTGGGGATTGCTGCTGTACGTAGTGACCCCAGCCGCGACAATTGTCATTACTATCTCGTAACTAGAAAAAAAACATATATATGCTGTCGCCGAAATCGTCTCTCAGGCCCTCCAACAAACCGCAGATGATCGACTTGTTCAGGCGCCTGCACGAAAAGGGCCTAACGGAGAAGGGAGGCAGCGTGGAGTGTTCGAAGGAGCTCATGGGTAGGGGTTCTTCAGCGACAACTGGTGTCGAGGGGTTTTACACTCGTGATGGAGTGCAGATAATGCACATGTTTCTGTGCTGCGCCCAGAGGGCGCCAAGGATGTTGCCGCGATGTTCCTATTATGTCTGGTAAGCTGTTGAAGACTAATGTTTTCTGTTGACGCAGGTTAAGGAAGATAGCCAGTTTAATCTAAATGAACCTGGTTTGGAGGTATCTAATGTTTACAAGAACTATTGCACCCCCTCAAAACACGGGTACGACGATTGAAGTCACGAACTACAGTTATAATTGGCGCCCACCCGAGGGTACACGAGTATCCGACACCCCCCCCCCCCCGCCCCCTACTATGGAGGGCCCAAAAAAAAGACAACGTCGTTTTTGTTTGCTTTGTTAGTCATGTCGTCTCGACCTGAATCCCCTGCTCATATTTATATAGTATTACGTACAGGTTTTAGTTTATAGGATTTAGTTTTAAAAAAACATTCAGGATTTAGTATGGGCTTGTCCCTCTACCTGGTGTACATCGGAATTTGTGTGATCGAGTACCCTGCCCCCCCCCCCGCCACCCGCCAACGGGCCCCAAAACGAAACAGATAACCCCTTCCCCCCCCCTATCCTTCGTCGACGAAGATAGTTTGTACTGTGGTGCCAGGAATGCTGTTCGTAAACCCCTGCCCCATCCCTTATTTATATTGGCCAGGGAAAAACATCATGGCACCTTGCCCATAGGTAGATGCTGGAACATATATTTGTTGTTCGCTGCCCTTATTGGCGATGTCGAGTTCCACTTGTCCACCTGTGGGTTGTGAGCGATACTTTTAATTAAACTAACGTCATTGTGCTTCATTTTCTTGGCTGCCGTACCCTGCTGCAGCATTTTCCCATTCTCCTCGTCACAGACCTGATGTGCCGTTTGGGGCCCATCGTATCAAAAACGTTGCCTGGCATGATCAAGGAAGAAGGAGCCCTCCCGCAGGTAGATGGTGTGACGCAGATATCCCTGCCCTGGAGATACTAGGGGTTCACATGCTTAACAACGAGGATGAGGAAGATCGGGGTGTGCCGCAGGTGAAGTGCGCCCAGGAAAACGTGTACAACGCGTTTCGCGATGCCGGGGTCAGCCCGCTGGTCCAGCGCGGGACGGATTTCGACCGCCTCCGGATGGTTTCTGCCGAGAGAGCGGAGCGGAACGGCAATCCGTACGGGTCTTTGTTTGCGAACCTTGCCCAGGCCCTTCTGCACGAGTTGTACCGCCAGACCCGGTACTCGGTCGACCTCTTCGAGGTTGTGACGGTGTTGAACGCGCGTGTTACGACCGTAGTTGCAGCTGTGGAAGCGGGCCTAGACGGGGGGGGTGGGTTTGCAGAATACAAGGAAGGACTGGGACAGTGTAGGGGGTACCGAGACGTTTCGGCTGATGTGCTGGCGACGGCGGTGGGGCTCGCTACACGTCGTGAACCGAACCTTCCTCAGTCCTACGAAATTGTACAAAAGCCGGCGTTGGTGGAATTCTTCTCCGGAGTCGTAACGGCGGCCGTGGACAGTGTACCTTTGGACGATGCGATGTTATCGTATTTTGAGGTGGGTGTGTATTCGTGCGTGTCTTGTTATGTTGTTTGGACTCCCAACGCCAACCCCCCAGCCAACTCCCGCCCGCGCCCCGGCCTCAATCACCCTTCTTTCTTCGTTGCAGCAAACCTTTACATGTGTTGGTCTTCATGTACCAGGCCAACAAATTTCACCGCCTTGTTGTATAGTGCTGCGACCGACTTGTTAATTGTCCAACAATGCGGTTTATCCGTTTACAGGAGCAGGAGAAGTTCATAGCCGAAAAGCTACGCCCTACAACACCGGCCAAGGCTGAGGTGGCAGGCAAGTGCAATGGTAACGATGTGTTACGTTGGGGCTTCGAGAACTAGGTTCAGCTTTTTTTGCATGTCTACCGAAGTGTCGGTATTTCCCGGTTGCGGGAGTCGTGTGATCCTAGTAAGCCATGTTTCGTGGTACAAACTATACTCGCGTACTTACCTGTTACGTCTTGCCGACACGTCTTATTAGGCGTCCAGTATTTCCCCCTCTACCTCCGTTTTTGGTCTGGCCTGCAACTAAGTTCGTCCGCTCAGTATCGGTTTCTGGTACGCCTTCAGGACCGTTTCATGACGATAGCGTTTTCATGCGCCCATATCCCTCAGCAGTTTGACATGAGGTGCCCTGCCGTGTTGTGGGGGGTATTAATGGGGTTTTTTTCAGTACATTGACTTCCTTTCGTAACCTTCATATCACCCCCCCCCCCCCCCTTAGGCGCCCCTATGTGCCGTAGTTCAACTCTTTCAAACCGTTCCATGCCGTAGAGGTATTGATATTTGTCTTGACTGGTGTGTTACTTTCGTTTAGTATCCTCCATATCAACCCCCCCCCACAAAAACACGTAAACAAAACACAGTGCTTGTGATTCGCGTAGAAACAGTTGTTGTGGTGAGGCCTGGAAAAACCCAAAAACAACGCTTAAAAAAGTAGGGGGAAAAAAGAAGACTCTGACGGCTTGGATTTCTTTTCACAGCTTTTAGTTTCCTGTCCACCTTGGAGATCGATTGATTCCGCTGGTCAGAGTTAGGGGGGGGAGATGTACTCAGAAAGTTGATCAGACAAGAGCTCCCATGGGGAGAGAATGTTTGCGAACTTCTACAAATTTCAGATCCTTCAGCAACGGTTATTTTTGGCATGGCTGTTTTTTGGTCAATGTCAACGACGGCATGAAAAACTCTGACGACGGATTTGTTAACCCCACCCCAAAACCCCCCAACGCTGAAAATTTCAACCTCTATGGCAAGGTGTAGCGCAGTGTACCAGGGAGGGGTATTTTCTCTGCCCTCCCCGTTTTCTGGGGATTCAGGGTGTAGGTGTAACTCGAGGAGGGATTGTGATGACGGATTCGTAGTCCCCCCCCCAAAATTGCCCTACCCTGATAATATCAGCTCAGTCTGACGTTTATTCTAACTCGGGTATTTTTTTGCCATCTCCGCTTTGCGCGTTTCGCTGAATTTCCCTGTTGGATATGGTAAAACCGGTTGAAACCCGACAACAAGCATGACTTCTGAATCTACGAACTCCAAAAATGTCAAGCTCATACCCAAAGTATATTGCTATTATTGTTATATTCCTTGCCGGGACATGGTTCACCTCGATCCCCCGGGGATGACTAATCACCCCCCCTACACCCCCCCCGCCCTCGAAATGAGTCCACCTCAAAAAACGCAGCGCCTTGCCGAGGACTGAGCTTACAAGAAAAACGTTGGCCTCGTACCCCCTACATGGTTGACGTAGGATCTAGTTTTTAACATTTTTTATATGAATGTTACTGGCCTCGTATCCCTACGTGGTATGTAGAGGATTTAGTACAATAATATTTACATATAGGAACTAGAATAGTCTCGTACCTCCTACGTCATATAAAATTCAGAACATAATATTTTTTATACAGGAATTATTATGGCCTCTCACCTGATTTAAATACGAAGTAGTATTTAGTAGGCCCGCGTACCCCCCTGCCTACAAAATGATCCCAAAACGAGCTAACCCCCCCCCCTCACCCATATGTCGTTACCTAATTCCAAAATGGGTAGTGTGGTGGCCCTTAAATTTACTTTCGCGCACTCGAGTCATCCCACGGTAGGGGTTGCACTGTTTGACCCTAGCAGTTTACTAGAATATTTGTTTTAGGGTTGCGCGAACGAACCTCTTCGAACAACTGTTTCGGGGGAGATATTGAGCGCTTTATCTGAGGAGGTCAGACAATTCTGCGGCACCCTTTTCGTGGGATGCCTCACCCCTGGCCGAACAGGTCTGGTGTTTTTTTTTTCGGACCTTTTGCCTCCTTTTGTATCCTTCATACAACCCCGCGCCTCCCGCGCCATCCCCCCCCCCCATGCCCCCCCCCCATACGACTACGGCCGTTCATCATATGAGTACACCCCCCCCCCACTCCACCCCACCCCACCCCACCCCACCCAATCACC